>FIZU01044139.1:0-30746 GCA_900064475.1 Pseudococcus longispinus
TACCCGTTAATTGGGAATTTTTTACCTGAAAATCGCGTTTTTTCGACCTCCTGGCCAAGGGGTGTGAGGGGCGAAAATTTTTTTTCCACCAAAAATGTTTTTTAGGGTCCCCTAACACTATACTAAAATTTTTCCAAAATCTGAGGACAGGGGCATTTTGCCCTCTTAATGGAGGGTACCCTTTAAAAAGAAGTATTAAAAAATTATGAAAATCACCAAAACTTATTAAAATTGGTAAAAATATCGTAGAAATGGCCAAAAAACCATGAAAATTGTATGAAATTTTGTAAAAATTGTAAAAATTTTCATAAATACCATTAGAAATATGAAAGAATGGCCAAAAAAACATAAAAGTGGTCAAAAATGTTAAAATTGTCAAAATTTTTACAAAAATCATTAAAAGTATTATAAAAAAGATCAAAAAAATCATGTAATCCGTTGAAAATCTTGTAAAAACTGATAGAATTTCCATATTTTCATGTTTTTTTTTTGCCATTTTTGCAGTATTTTTACTCATTTTTGGAAAAATTTGTTGATATTGCAACTTTTTTATGGCATTTCAGGCACTTTTTCAACATATTTCTCACAATGATTCACAAAATTGCATTCCTTTTGGAAAATTTTTGCATTCGTTATCGCTAAGATAAAAGTTCCATCCCCTTAAACTTGCGATCGGATCATTGGATCAAAAATGGGTTTACGTCCGAACCACTCATGCACTAGATTTTGAGACATGAATGCCAATTTTCACTCCTCCCCATCTTCTTCCTTCAATCTTGCTCTGAGCTCTGCATTAGGTCGATTAGACATTTCAAACTGAACGAACTTTCAATCAAAACCTTACTCATTCCAAATCCACAAATTGATAGATCACAGACACCATATTCTCTGTATTCGCCCGAAAAAACCGAACCATCTCATATCTCACGTTACTGGTTTCATTAAATCAGCACTTTGCTCACGCTCGAACGTAAAAGTACACGAGCTACATACATACATGCATTAAATAGCCTGCAGGCTTGTCGATGGCTCGAGCATACGACGCTATGCCATCAACATACCTTCACAGTACACTGCGGGCGTGTACCGTATCAGTCACGTTCGTCAATAACAGCGAAGATCATAAGGTTACAAATAAAGATGGAGATGACGTTACAAAGATATACAAAAAGAATAATAAGAGAGAAAGAGAGAGAGTGAGAAAGGGCAAGATGACACAGAGTCGTTGGCAGGTACCACTACCAGGCAATACGCGTAGTTCTGTAGAGTATACCTTTCCAGGCAAGGCAAGCAGAACATTCGATGAATGGTGTTGGGCTGGATTGGATGGCGATGGAGGTGACAGAACGACGTCATACTGTACTGACTAACTTGCTGTAACTCGGTCACCTAAGATCGGGCCTCCGCCTCAACGTTCAATAACCAATTTTTTCTGGAAATATGAACGCACGCACTAACGTTGCGATTTTAACCCAATCAATTCCATGATAATAAATTAGACTCCGGGCGTAATCCGAGAGTAATTTGTCGCCGGGAAATTGCCATTTTACACGCGAAAGATGCCCGGAAAATAATCCATTAATATATATCGAGCATTCAACGAGTGGCATTATTTTTCATCGCTAATTGTCTGATGCGTCTACGAGCACAAAGTACCAATTGGGTGTACGCCCAAGTCCTGCAACGTCAGGCATTCTCCGTAAATTCGTGTTTACACGCGAAAATCTTCCAATTTTGGCCTTTTTCTTATCTTTTGTGCGAGAAACGATGCACACATGCGAATTAATTTCTAATTATTTAACACCGTTTTGATTATGTACCTTGTAGAGAGTATTTTTTCACGAACTCTTTTCCTATTGCCTTGTTTCGTTTGATAACACACCCAACAATAAAAAAACAACGTTCAATTACATCTTTTAAAATTCTCCGACTCTGCATAAAATGCGGCGCGACTTTAACACATTTTTTACGTAATATCTTCGCGTGTGTGTGTATTTTATTACCGACAATGTAACCACTTTCGTTTAAATTGCTACTTTGTTTTAAACAATTAAAAATTTCAATTTCACGATAATACGTACGTAGTACGTACGTATTTATAAATACGTACAACATGTGCCGAAAGTTCTTCTCAGAGTTTTGATAACTTCGAACGAATCGAAATGCTGCAGATCGATTATAATTGTTCTGGATTTTTACGACGGAAGATTGCTATTTTTCAACCTGAGATACTCGTACATGTTTTTCCAAAGCAAATTGCAATTTACAATACAAAATGTAATGTACTTGTTGCACACATTAGAATCATAAGTACTTTTTGAAACCGGTTCAGTGGTCTCCTTATGAGCTACCGGTCAACTTTCTAAAAAGGATTCGTAATTTCAAACAAACTTGAGGAATAAACCTAAAAATTGACCATTCTTTATCAAAAATCGTTTCTTTTTTTGAAATTGGTTCTAAGGAGTCCGAAGTACGAGAAACCTTGAAAAACCCTTGCGACAATTCGCCAGCCTCTCTAACATTTGACCAATTTTGACAATTCTTTTCATAACGTTTCTTTTGGCGTCTAAACGTGTCATCAGCAAGTATCAAGGTCCAAAACTTTTCAATTTTGCGAAAGAAAAAGTCAAAATTTTATTAACTTTCCAGAATTTTGTCATTTTTTCAACTTCTTTCGGAGAAAATTTTTAAATTTTGAACTAAGAAAAATCAAATTTTTGACATTTTTCAACTTTTTTATAAAGAAATTCAAATTTGAGGAAAAATCAAAATTTTGTTATTTTTTTCAACTTTTAATTCGCTCACCTTTTACAATGGACTATTTCTCATGACGAGTAGATCAGTCGTCAACCATTAAGGTCCAAAATTTCTGGGACAGAAAAAAAAATGAAAACTTCATAGTTCGTCATTTTTTAAAACTTTTGACATTTTTCTAATTTTTTTGGAAATCAGAAAAAACTTTTGATAGTTCACCAGCCTCTCTCAATAGAACGATTTTGACCATCTTTTGGGACCGATTTCTATAATTTTCTTCTCAAATTTTTCATTGATGTATAGATGTGACATCACGTACCAAGGTCCGAAAAATTTCAAATTTGAAATAGAAAAAAATCAAAATTTTTTAATTTTTTAAACATTTTTAAACGTTTGTAAAACATTTTTAATGGCTGATTTCGAGCGAAGCAAAAATTACTTCAGGGAAGCGAGATCGATGAGTGAAGTCTTCTAGTAAATTGTCAAATAATATAGAATTCGAGAGTTGAAAAGACGAAAAAACTTTCAAATGAAAGTTGAAAATTACAAAAATGACCGTAAATATTCAATTGAAAATTTGAAATTAATCGACACCGAAAATTACTTTTCAAGACACCCTGTACAAATACGTCCGTCCCTCGCGTCATTATTCTCTTATCGCAGGTAACATTGTTTTTATAGCTACTGCAATCTTATCACACGAATCTCCGCAGCAGTCTGCACGTTTCCAGTAATAAAAATTCACTCGTTCGGTTTTCTATCAATTGGCCATCTTTATTGTTCCGGAAACACTGCACAGGAACCTGTTGTGCGGTTAGCTGATTTGCTTATACCCAAATCGTAAAAGAAAATATAGGACTTATAGCCATTTTGCGGTAAGTATCATCTTCTGGCACACTTTCAGCAAATACAAGACGACTAGACGTATATATAAGTGAAGTTATTCAAAGAATTTCAGAACTTTACAAAATCACAATTTTAAAAAGAATAAAAATGCGAAATAATGTTCAAACTGAAGTGTAAAAATTGAGGAAATTTATTTAAAATCGATAAACCATCACTAGCCATTGGTCTTTGACCGAGCAACTCGGTGGTCCCCTTTCTTCTTCCTTATTATTGGAGTAAATAGGGCGATTTGAGCTGAAAGCTTGTCACAGAATGATCGATCACTATAAATAACGATCAAATGGCCAGTACAAGTTGGAAAAGATGCTGGCTTTATATTACTTTCATTTTTCATCAATCGTTTCGTTCGTCCCATTTGCAAACACAACACGATGACAAATCACACGTAATTTATTATTCTTTGATGAAATAATGGTTCAAATCGTCGCTATCGTTTCGTTAGGCGGAGTAAGACGCCACGACGTCGTCTTTGAATTTTTTTTTCTTCGACCAGTGAATAACCATTAAGGTAATTTGGTATTTTAGGTCAGTCTGCAAAAAAACTTTCAGTAACTCTGGCATAATTTATTCTAATAGTGAATTCTCAAGTAAGAAATTGAAAATTTTCGAATAGTGATTTATCACTATCAGCATTGTGTCTAACGAGTTTCGACTTTCAAGTACTTCTTTTTTCAAATTGTTTTTCTAGATTCTGGTGAATGAAGGAATAATTCACGATCTACAATTCCATGATAAGAAAGACGTATTTCAATACAAACGTGCGAAACTTTGATCAACCAACTTATCGGTATTTCATTTCAAGTACATACTATAAACATACCCGTAAATCACACCGAATCAAACAAAATGGAAAACGAATTCGTTGTTTGAAGGCAAATGCACCAATATCGAATCGACTCCCACTCAACTGCATAAATCGCACCCACGTTACGGTTGTTTAGTAAATCAAAAACCGATGAAAAAATAAAGCGGGGTTCGAAAACAAAAAAAACACGTCATCGTGTGCTTCGATCACATACCATTCTAGCATCTTTGAATTTTCAAACCGAAACGTAATTAGTCACTGACAAATTGTAATCGTGATAATGCGAAAAACACCCACAATCAATTAAAATAAATCAAGCGTGAAACAAATAAGTACAAAGAGTCGATTCCGACAGCCAAAATACTTGCCAATGTAGCTGAAATGTCTCATTCATATTAGTACTCAGTACATGATTCGAATACATTCAACATGGTGCACGTGAATTTTAAAGTTTATAGATGTTGAATTTTAAACAAGTCTTCAATCGAATACCGAAATAGAAAGCAGCGAATTTTTAGAAACCAATTTCGTCATATTGTTCGATGTTATATTAGGTATTTCGACAAAGTGATCGTTGATCGATGGTAATTGAGTTTTGCCGGTTGCGTTGCTATTGATATTGGACTATTTTGGTTTTAGGATATAACATACTCGGTGAAGTAGTTAAAACGTTTTTTTCTTTCAAAGCATTTTCAACCCATCCAAAATAACAATTCTTAGCTCATTGGTAAACATTCATGTTAATAGTGTAAACAACACATTACGCGGTAATTAAATCTCAGCAATTGTTGAAACAAATCATGGAAAGGAATCCGTATGTTGTTTTCACCGTTGTAAATGATTCATTATAAAAAATGCATATAATCTTTCATAAAGTTGAAATACACACATAACAAAACCGTTAGGTTATATTGATACCTTCGAAGTTCTACTTTGAATTAGAGCTTGGAGCTGTTGGGAAATTATCATGTAAAGGTAAACTCTGCTATTTCATTTTAAGGTATTAAGGATAAATCATAAAACTATTTGTAGTGATGACAAGATGATCATGTACAATTACTAAATAAATGAATTTTTACCTGTCTTTGTGATGTTGAAATAATAATACATTCACCGGAATGTAAAAAAGTATGACATAACTTCCAAACAATGCACAAATAACAATCGCGCAACAACCACTTGATACGAAATATATGATTTTAAATCATATACACGAACGATAAACTTTCAAGTATTAAATTCAATTAATTATTATTTTATAGAATTATAAAACTTAACGAATAAAATAATAATTATTGCACTGACTGTAAACAAGCAACAACCAGGTACAACACCAACACCCAAATCAAAAATTCACAGGATTACGTTCATTGGAATGCGTAATTTTACAAGTTGGATGACAGGTTTTTGTTATAAAATAGGCAAACAGGTGAAAAATAATCTGATTGGATATTTTGAAAAATGGAAGGGGAAGAAAAATACCTACAATAATTTAGTACCAAAAGTAACCAAAGAGAGTGCTAACTGCTGACGGGAAATCTATAAGAATTTCATTTTTTCACAACTATCACAACTTTTCAATCGAACATTCAAGTTGAACTTGAAATTTTGAAATTCATTTTTTTATATAAACTTCTATCTGAATTGAACTTTCTGCAACTCACTAAAACTAGGAATCACTTTTTAAAGTTAATATTACTAAAATTTTATCGTAAATTGCTCTAATTCTGATATTTTCACTTTTATTTCTAAGATGACAGAACGATAATGAACAATATTTTTTTTTATTGTTTTTAAATCGCAGTTGTAATTTTTATCATACGCTAATCACCAAACAAAACTTTTAAAAAATTTAGTGATAAGAAAAAATTTTATTCGAAGAGAAAAACCCGCTAATTGCTAATTGCAATAAATAAAATGTTTCACGAAGTGAAAATTTATACCTAAGTAAATCATGGAATCGTCGAAGTATCACTTCGAAATGGAAAGTGAAAATTTAAATGATTTAGTGCGTTTTTCACTCATACACGAATTTCCAATTTTGAATTCAGTAAGTTGAGCTTCACCAGCATTCATAGTCCTAATCGTTGTCTATTATTCTTTTCTTCTTTTTTGTTTGCAGGAAAAAGAAGAAATACAAAACGCTCTACCGTTTGACAAGTTGAAGGAACTTTTGATAGAAAAAAAATTACTTGGTTTTGCTTATGAACTAGTCAGTCTTAAAATAGAAGAAGATATTCGGAAAAACGTTGTTCCTGGATTTGTCGACAACTTTAAAGAAAAATGCGACACTCTAGAAGGATTTAGACGATTTCAAGAGAGTGTGAAGCATTTATATACATCCGTTTCCAACATTTTGCCTTTGTTGCATAAGCTGGAGGAACTGAAACGTGTAGATGTTCCATTTGAAAGAAACCTATTCGGTTCCAAAAATGCCATCGAATCTTATAAAATTACCTTGATTGGTACGATACTTTTTGATTTACCAAATGGGTACACATCTATCGTACAGAATTTTTATTGCGTAGCATTCAAAGCATTTTGTAATTGTGGTTATCCAGCTTATGGTGAGTTCAATCCATAATGTATATTTCTGTAAGTACGTATATTGTAAAACTTGACCTAATTTTATATTTTAGGTGGAATCCTCGTTAAATGTTCTGAACATCGTGATCAAAGTACCTGTATATGTAAACAAGCATTAGGTGCCTTTGATTGTGTAAACAAGTACGTAATTCTGTTCAATAAATTGCCCTTCGTTTTCAATTTAAATAACCTGCAGTAATTTTACAATTTTAGAGTTTTGAGTGAAATCGGACTCTTAGAGAAACTAGTCGGATCAACGTTAACAATGTTAGTAGAAAAATGGACCGAATTTCATGTTGATAAAAACTTTCGAGGAGCATTCGACACTTCTAATATTAATACTATTGAAAAAGTGGGTATTTTTTAAAAGAAAACCATTCAACTAAAAGCATTATTAAAAATCGAAATCATTTTTTATAGTGGATTAAAGATGTGATCTTAGTATGGCTCTCGAGGATTTATAAAATTGGTAAAATCCATTCAAAGAGAAGACAATTGATATTGGATATCATAGTTGCAACTTTCAAAGACAGATTATTACATTTTGTTTTCGAAATATACGGCAAACTTTTAATCGATCAATTATTTAATATCATTGTTGGTAAGTATAGCTAAATGTCGTCATTTCCAACATTAATTCCATTTTGCCTTCTAATTCAATATTATATCTTTTCAGAATATCCGGATTCGTACAACGCCATCGAAGATTTACGAACCTGTTTGCAAAGAAATAATCTACAATCGCTGTTGATTGAAAAAACCAAAGGATCTTTTGTAACTAGACTGCTGCATCCGGGTGTAAACACGCCGGACATATTGACAGCTTATATCGCTTCTATTCATGCTTTACAGCAGTTAGATCCATCCGGAATGCTGCTCGATGCCATTACGAGCCCTATAAGGTAATAACGACGAGATATTCATTAGCATATTTCTGAAAAATAACTCAAACGCCTATTAAATTTTCAGAACATATTTGAGAAGCCGCGAAGATACCGTACATTGTATGGTTACCAGTTTAACTGAAGAAGGAGCTACCGATTTATCAGATGAATTAACAGGATGCAAAAAAATTACACTCTGCGATGTTGTGACTACTGTCGAAGATGATATGGAAAATTGGGAAAATTGGGTACCTGATCCGATAGAAGTAGTTCCAGGTATTTTCATATTTTTGTAACGAAAGTAAAGTCGTGAAAAGTTTTTAAAATTCGGTTTATATTTTTACAGGCACTAGTGAAAAAAGAAACCATTCTGCTGATATAATTACCATGTTGGTGAATGTTTTCGGTAGCAGGCAATTATTTATCGATGAATATAGAAAATTACTAGCTGATCGATTTTTAACTCAATTCACTTACAATACTGATAAAGAAATAAGAAATTTAGAATTATTAAAATTGAGGTAAATTTTCCGTGGTTTTTAAGTCAAATTTGATCGTTTAGTAACTGAATTATTTTATAGATTTGGTGATTCCGAATTGAATAAATGCGAAGTCATGTTGAAAGATATTCACGATTCGTTTAGAATCGGTAATCATTTACAATCTGATCCTGCCTATGGAATTAAAGATTTGGTAAAAGAAAATGAATTAAAAAAATTCCACTCATATTTAATGCTTTATTTTTAAAAATAATCTTTTTCAGGAATTCAACGTACGCGGAATGGTTCTTTCTGCTCAATTCTGGCCTCCTTTCAAAGATAATAATTTAGAATTACCAGCTAAAATAACTGAGCATTTGGAAGTTTATACAAAAGCATTTGAAACCTATAAGGTAGATTATATGTCCTGATTCAGTTACATTTTGCATGAACATTTTTTCACATAAGTATTTCTTTGGATTTCAGAGTAATCGTACATTATCATGGAAATCTCACTTGGGTATTGTAAATTTAGAAATAGAATTGAAAGATCGAACCTTGAACTTGACTGTATCTCCGGTTCATGCAACCATAATTTGGCACTTTCAAGACAAAAGTGTGTAAATCGTTTCCTTTTTCAAATTAATAATATCGAAAATATTTACGAATTAAAGTATGATGTTTTACAGGCGAGTGGAATCTAACTGATTTGAGTCAAACAATGATGGTATCGTGTTCAGTATTAAGACGAAAAATATCATTCTGGCAATCTCAGGGAGTACTTATGGAAACAGCTCCGGATCATTATGTAGTCGTAGAAGAAAGTTCGAATTTAAATAGTAAACCGAGACCAGCCATGCCTATTAGTATGTTGTATGAAGAAGACGAAACAGAAAGCGCTGTAGCATCAGCTCAAGATCAAAGAGATGAAGAACTTCAGGTTTCAAAGATTTCTTACATCCTTATTCAGTTTTACGTTTAGAATATATACTTAATTCAATTTTTCTTTTGCTCTAGGTGTTTTGGTCGTACATTGTCGGCATGTTGACAAATTTAGAATCGTTGACTTTGGAAAGAATTCATCAAATGTTGAAAATGTTTGCTTCACAAGGATCAGCTACCAAAGAGGTGTCCGCCCAACAACTAAAACATTTTTTGGATAAAAAAGTTAAAGAACATTTATTAATCGTGTCCGGTGGATTTTATAAATTGGCTAAATAAAAATCAATGTGCTTCCTTCATTTTCTAAAATACATCGTTTGTTTAATTTTTTGTACACAATATTTTCGTGATTGTTTATTCATTTTTTTTTCAAATTAGTGTAATAGTTGAGATAGCGAGCTGAGTTTGTTTTATCGAAATAATTTTGCTGTGAAATAATTGGTTCAGCTATGTGATTGCATAGTCAATTTAAAAATTGGCGATTCGTTTAACGGTTTTTGATTATAATTTTGAATGCCGCCGATAATTGGGAAAAGCTTTGAATACGATTTATTGATAATTAATTTATAAGTCGAGTGTTGAATTCCTGAAAAAAAATCCGAGTAAATGTCCATTATGTAGACTGCTTTTCTAATAGGAAAGAATCATACGAAAATGATATGTTCATGGATGGTCAGTGACTTGAACGCTACGTTTCTTATCAATTTCGTTTACCAGTTATCAACATTTTTATGAGCTATCTACGAACGTAACTACGAAGTAACTATTTGAATCTTTACGAGTGATAATTAATGTTTTAATTCAGCGATAATTCTAGAATAATTGAAAACTAAATAGATTTAAGATTTGGTATGCATTGACAATCGGTCATTTTCCCATGCAACATTTCAATTGATGCAGTTGAAGAATTGAATTGAACTGGTATGTAACCGGCTTTTATGAAAATATTTGTATGTTAGACGTCCTTAGTTATTTTTCTTCACTTTCAGTGCTACAGAACATAGGATGGATGAATTGGCTGAAAACAACGCCAACGACGAGTATTTGTTGAATAGCATATTTGATAAAATCACCTCATCTCTACAATGTCCACAAGATGACTTTATTTCAAAAGATTATCAATCAGAGTTGGCCAATTTTGCAAAATCATCTAATAAAATAGTTTTCTTGCCATGCTACGAAGATAAACTTTACACTAGTCTCATAATCTTGAAATCTAACGGTTTAGAAATAGAAAAGTAATCACACAACACACACTACTATATAATTAATAGTTGACAGTGATTAATTTAGATTTTGTTTCAGAACTAAAAAACACATTATTTATTTGATTGATTCATCTAAGTATGTATCTACGGTGGCTGATTTTTTCAAGAAGCACTCTTATTATCCAATTATTGAAATTGAACAAAACGGAGAAGATTCATTATGGAATCGAGCCACCGGAATTATTGTTTGTACCAGTGCAGTTTACTTGCATGCGTTATGTAAAGGAAATATCAAGTTGATGAATTGTCACCTAATGTTTTTTGACGATTGCGCCTTCGCTTATGGTCAAAATTCCATGAAACAAGTATGAATTAGTGAATTTTAATAAATTGCTACATAGGTATTTGTATCAAGCTTACGACGATAAATGTTTCTAGGTTATGAATTTTTTTCCCAACTGTAATGAACAAGATTGGCCCAGAATTGTAGCTTATACGTCTTTCTTACTTCATCCCACGATTAAGGCTGATGATAATAGTATGTTCGAGTTTTTGAAAAACCTAGAAATAACGTTCAAGTCCACTATTATTTCGTCACAGTATTGCAGCCTTACTAAAAAGTAAATATTAAAGTCTAATTTTATTGAATTTTTTTTTTGTTTAGTTTCTTACAAATTCCACTGTTTCTAGATTACTACCACGTGTGAATGTAAAATTTCTAAAATTTCGTCAATTCAAAGAGAATTTCGAAGACTGCCCTTATAAAACTCTCTGCCTAAATACGCTAATAGGAAAAGCAATCGCTACTATTGATGCCTTGAAAATATCCTCCAATTTACTGATTGAGAAGCACACAAATTTGAGAAGCTATATCTCGAAAATATTTCAAGACATTATTGTAATATTTTTTCTATCTTTCTCTTTTTTAGGTCAAGTTGTTCAAACTTTGATGATATTTCTTGCAATTATTTCAGCGTTACATGTATTTATATGGGATGTACCCGGCCTTCGTTGTTTCGAATATCCACCGAGTGAAATTGGAAAAAATACTGTTATGTAGTACTACTACAGCATTCATTTCATCCGTATATACCAGCGATTTATATGTCATAAGGTAGTTAATTTGATTAATTTAATTTACCTGCTAGATTTGATAAGAACACTTTGTTTTATCGATGGTATTTTCCAGGTCATTAATATGGGATAAATTAATCGAGGGAAAAAATACAGCAGAAGAAAATACCGCAACCATCGTAAAAAATAGTTCTGAAAAGATTATAAAATTGCTATCATTACTTTTCAAATTGGACTACGATGGGAATTGTATTATTCTGGTAAATGATTGCACTACCGCCAGGATGATATCGTATATTCTACAGGTAAATGTCGAAAAACTAACCAGAAATGTATTAGTAATTTTTACAATTTTACTCATTTGACGAAGTCGTGAAATAGAAATATTAATTTTGTTACAAATCTTTTTAAACTCTTGCATTTTTCAGAAATTATCAAAATGTGAGACGAAAATGTCACATATTGCTGCCGATTTCATTGTTAGCGACAAATCAATTCTCAAAGGTGATAATGATCGCGAGCAGTCGCTTTTCAAAAAACAATTAAACTCGGTCGTTCAAAAGTATAATTTATTTTTAAATTCCTAAATTTTTTGCTGAAGATATAGCATCGGTGTTACTGAATACATAACAATTAAATTTCAGATTCCATAAGTGCATGTTGAACGTTCTTGTTATATCTTGGAATGCAGATTTGAATATCAATGAGTTGAGCTCAAATTGGATAGTTTATTTTGATTCGGCTCCTACGTACAGCAGCTATATTTTATCTAGGAAATTTGCCAGTGATACGAATAATAGTAATTATTTCTTCATCGAAGAGACTGGCAATGAAAATAAATTCAATAACGATAAAAATTCTCTCGAAGAATTTGTCAATTTGGATTTAAATCTGAAAGAAGTGAGTACCTATGTTGAAACTTGAAAATGATTAATCTTCATGATTGATTTTATAGGTTTAAAGCTGTACTAGAAAATCAGAAATTTGATGAACATTTTCGAAAAAACGACGACTAAAATATTCAATTTATAATGTTCTAATCCTATTATTTCAATTTCAGCTAATATCGGTAAAAGATTTGAATAATGAACACCGTTTACGCAAGAGCTTGAAAAAATCTGAAGAAACGAAAGCTATACTCGAATCAAAATTTCCTCCACTTACCACTAATCATAATAAACGAGTATCTTTTATGTCAGCCATTGACGCCATTAACAAGTAAAAAAATATTAATTAGTGTAAACTGATTTTATTTTTAGCCATCTTCAGACTGAATTTAAAAATGGCCATGCTTTCTGTTAAGGTATTGCAAAAGTTTGCCATGCGATGGATTTTCCTCGCCAGCACCACGATGGTCATTTCATAAGAAAAACGGAGGTGTTATTTGTGAATTAAGACTGCCCATTCAATCCGGTATCAAAACTGTTATTGAGGTTTGTCCACGTCCGTAGATCTATAGTAAAACATTCACGATAATAGTTCCGTTAATACATTCTATTTTCAAACTACAGACACCACCGATCAAAAATGTGAAATTTGTGAAGCAAATAGCAGCGTTGGAAATGGTGAAATTTTTGTATAATTGTGGACAACTAAACGATGATCTAGTATCGTCTTTTAGTTATGTGGAAGATCAATTAAATAGCAAAGATTTATTTCCGAATTGGCTACAAGAAGATGATAGTATTGAACCTGGTTCAGCGCAATGCTATCGTACTGTTCCTTTAAAAGTAAGAGAATCTGAAATTAATCAGCTGTAAAATTGTATATTGCATTATAAATTTTCATAGTTTCCAGAATGGTTTAATCAATGCAGTCCTCAGCCTAAGGCAGAGACATTTTTACATGTAATTCATTTAAAAACTGATTATGAAGAGCCAGACGAATCTAGGAAATTATTTTTTCATAAATTAATGCAGTCAGATAAAGAGTTTGGCATTTTATCAAGTAAACAGTTACCTAAGGTACGTTATTTCATTGGTTTTTAATGTTCGCATCATAAAGGTGGTCGAACCTCTATTACCTATTTATTTATTTATTTTGAAATTTACGTAGGTTTGCGAATTTCCTGTTTACTCGGATTTGGGCCAAGTAAATGTCACTATTGAAGTAAATGCAAAAGTTCTGAAATTAACGGATGAAGAAATAGATAGATTGGTTTCCTGTCATAAGTTCATTTTTTTGGATGTTTTACAAATCGTAAAAGGATTCCTAATCGCAGATCGTACTAATAGCGATAATTCGTATTGTATTGTTCCTCTAAATCTTTCAGGTAATTTTTTGAAAAATAAATATACGTATTGTGAAAAATAATCGGTTAGATGTGAAAATTTAAATGACATTTTTCAGATAATGGTTCGATTAATATTGCTTGGGATGTAGTAAATGATCTTTCAGTCAGATGTGATATAATTGAACCATCTGAGGCAGATAGACTTCATACTCACTATTCTGTAAATGATTTTCAGGGAAAAGTGGTATGTCCTTGGTACAGAATGTTGACCCAACGAGTAATTATTAAAATGATTAATGGATTTTACTAGTCACTATTTGAAAAAAAGTAAATTTATTTTAACGCGAACTATTTATTTTTAAATTCACAGTATTACATCGTAACCAAAGTATGCTTAGAGCAAACCCCCAGTACCGCATTTCCATCCGGCGAGTATGATACTTTTACCGAATATTACCACGAGAAATATAATTTGGAAGTGAAACAACCTACGCAGCCTTTACTAGAAGCTCGAATCATCACCGATAATCTGAAATGTATTCGTCCAAGGTATTATTGCAATGGACAATTTTTAGCTTGAATGAAAATTTGCTAATTTCTTTAACTTTATATGTACGATTTCAGAGCTCAAACTCCAGGTATAAAGAAGAAAAAGGGCGAAAAAGAACCTGATCTTCCGATAATTTTGCTACCAGAATTTTGCATCCGGCAATTATTCCCAGCCGTGTACTGGTATAAAGCGGTTCTACTACTAGGAATTACCCACCGCTTACACTATATTTTACTAGCCGAAGAATTGAGACGTAAAGTATCCTTAGAAATGGCAGCCATAGCTGACTCGTCGATGCCAATAAGTGAGCTTTTTTTGTTCCCTAATTGAAAAAACCTTTCAAGTTTACTCATCGGTATTTTGTATCAGATGAACAAGATATTCTGAAAGCTGATGAATCTTTTGTGAAAGAATGCGAAGAAGGAGCCAAGCCAGTGATGCCAATTCTTTCAGTTTTGAAACGGATAAAATATTTGAGAAATGTCCGCCGGTATCCGTGGGCTGATGAACAGTTACCAATAGATTTAGATAGAAATTTAGATACAGTATCTATGGTTGAAGTCATGTCTTACTGTGATTTTATTCGTGGAGAAATTGGCGAGCATCCTGATTCAGCATTCATTGTAGGTTCATCATTTTGCAAGAAATTTTCTTCGTCGTAATTCATTCTAATTTAATGTACATATCTGTTTGTTTGAAGTCTTTCGCGCCGAGTGTCTCGGAGTTCCCAAATCTAAAATTTATTGATATTCAGAGACCACTGAATCCTGGTCCGAAGCAAAGCGATATTGTCAAGGTTAGTTTTGTTAATTAAATAGAGACATTTTAGACATGTTAAATCATATTTCATTTTATTCAGACATTCACAGGAATCCATTGTGACGATATCGTGAATTTAGAACGTCTCAAGATGATTGGAAAATCTTTCCTGAATTTTACTGTTTCTTTGTGTTTGTACAAGTCAAATGCTGATTGGAACATAACTCAATTACGTCAACTTAAACAGAAAATTTTGAGCAGACGTAATCTGTACTATTGCGGAGCTAAACTGGAACTTGGATCGTATGTCAAGGTATTATCATCGTAGACTTTCAATTTCTCAAGTTCGATCTCCAGAAAGAAAAATAATTTGAACGTTTATTCCAGTTACACGACTTTTCTGAAAACAACGATTGGTTCTTGAGTGGTTTTTCTGTGCCTGAAGTGTTGATTAATATTTTAAGAAATTACGTTATTCCACCAGAAGCCATATTCAATTTGGAAATTCCTCGTGATGAGCAGCACTCTGGTACAATATCATTTTTACCAAGTACTACTTTGTTAATAATTTTTTATACTTGCTCATGCAGCCAATCGACTTGTTTTGAAATAGGTGAAATTAGCGCCGAAACTCGAGATAGAATGCAGAATAAAATGATAGAATATTACGATAAAACTTCGACCAAGAATACCGAAAATACATTAAACAGGGCTCCGATTTCTGATAATGGTGATCACAATCATGCAATTATTTATTTTAAAAAACACAGTGTTCCTGATAAAGCTGTAGCAAACGCTTTAAAGTCTTTAGTTGGAGCATATCTTGTGGTAAGTTCATGCAAATATATCGATAGGATTATTAATTATTGATTTTTTCCCTCCATTTACTTCTATACTTCTATACTTTTTCTTTCTTCTACTTCGCAGAATACCGGTGTCGAATCGACTTCTAAATTCTTACAATGCGCTGGCGTACTCTCAAATAAATTTCATGCGGATGTTCCAATCATAGAAGACTTTCAATCGAATGAAAATTATTCGTTTTTCAACGACGACTGTCTCAGACAAACTCTCGGATACGAATTTAAAAATAAAAGATTATTGGTCGAAGCCTTAACCCATCATTCCTATTTTAATGACTTATCGACCGTTTGTAATCACAAATTGGCTTTCTTGGGAGATGCTATTTTAGGTAGGTTGTTTTTTCTTTCGAATTAGTTTCCAAGAAAAGTAAAACTATGCTTTAATTGATTTTATTTTACAGATTTACTACTTACCGGATACGCTCATGAATACTTTAGTGATAGGAAGATCAGCGAAGTTCGCGAGATAAGGGTTTCACTTATGAATGATGTAGTATTTGCCATCGTTGCTGTTAGAATTGGCCTTCATAAGTTTTTACTGTATGATTCAGTCAGATTGATGGAAAAAATTGATAAATTTGTTCGAGAAGAAAGTAGGGTCAATTATGGAATCAGTTACGACGAAGTAAGTGTTTTTAAAAGCATTTTTGAAACAAGTTTTTCGTAAATTTACAATGAAAAGCACAAGTTTTGAATTCGACGAGATTATCGAATTTCGAAAGCAGGAATCTTTGACTATATTTCACATGTTTCCATTTTTCAGTTATTGTTTTTAATTGAAGAAACCAACAACGCTGTAGTTGATTCTGTCGACGTTCCCAGAGCTTTGACTGATGTTTTCAAAAGTGTCATAGCTGCGATTTATTTAGATACTAAAGGCGATCTAAAAAGTGTGTGGGATGTTGTTCATCGAGCTTTGAAAAAAGAAATTGGTTAGATACATTTCTCTCATTTATCTTTAATACTAATAAATGTTGGTTTTTGGTTATTTATCAAACATACTTACCTGTTCTACTTTACAGATAAATTCAACGATAATGATATGCCACCTCGAGACCCCATTCGATTACTGGAAGAAACGGCTTTAAAATTTTCATTTGGGTGAGTAAACTTGAATCGTTTTTACTGTAATGAATACGTTTAAAGTTTTTTTTAAATTGGTTCTATTCTTTTTCAGTTCTCCAACTACCTATGGTGCGAGTAATTTAATAATTGTACCTTTGCAAATTGAAATTGATGATACGAAGAAAGTCTACTTTGGTACTGGTTCAACTAAAAATCAAGCCAAAAGGTTGGCTGCTAAAATGGCCTTCAAAGAAATGGCCAGAGAATTCGTAGTATGACTTTATTTTTATATTTTTTTAAAAAGTTTATCATCTGTTAAAAGTCACGATTTGCTCATTTTTTGCTCAGTTTTTTTGAATCGAGCTTATGTTATGTTATGTTTTAAAAACGATATTGATTATATTTTATTTTTTGATCGGCGAGCGATAAGTATATTAATTTTTTACATTTCGATTAAGATGAATTTATTTAAATTCGTAATTTGTTCATTGAAATTTTCAATTTATTTAAAACGTAAAAAACTATAGAATTTATTTTTCAAAAAATCTTATAACAAAAGGAATAGAAACAAATTCGATTCGACGAAAACAAAAATATATAATTTAAAAAAATGCAAAGTAACTACAAAATTATGATAATACCTAAGTTGAGTAATAAATTAATAAGGAAATATTCTCCATCCATGCTAAAAACATCGATAATAATTTCCAAAAAGAAATGAAAGCAAACTTTTAAAACAAAAACTAGTTGGTCAGCGATTTTCTCAATTTTTTATATCACAACATAATCACAAATTTAACCAAACCTGACTTGACGACCATCGTGCAAATGAGAAAAAAAGAGATAAAATATTATGTAATATTTCATCGATCTCTCTACGAAATTCTGATAAAACTTGCGAGATGCTTCTTGAATAAACCGTGTCGTTGTTAATATTTTTTCAGAAAAGATCAAATTCGCTAGATCCACCTTCTTCTTCGTGGCCATATTTTTTACCTTCTTTGACTTCTTCTTTTTTACCGAATTTGGATTCTTGATCGAGATGTGCTTCTTCGCCAGCTTCCTTTTTGTGTCCGGAGGCTTCTTTGTATTTATGACCTTTATCTTGAGACCCTTTCTTTTCTGCTTGTGCTTCGTGAAAGCCCGAATCAATGTGATTCTTTTTGGCCGTTGCACCTTTCTCTTTATGATGTTTTTCTTGCTCATTGGCATGTTCTTCTTGTTCCTTTCCGTCGTGAGCTTCGTCGTAGAATACTTCGTCTTTTTTGTATTCGTCTTTATGGTGAACTTTATGGAAACCTGTTTTTTTATGACCTTTTTTGTGACCACCTTTTTTCGTTATCGAGATTTCTTTCTCACCTTGATTTCCTTTGTATTCTTCGCCAAATTGTTTCTCTTGTTCGAGATGACCTTTTTTTTCGCCTTCTTTTTCGCTGACCACTGCTTTTTTTTCTTCTTTACCATGTTTTTCGTTTTCAGCTTTGTCGTATCCTTGTTCCTTTTTGTAACCTTGTTGGGCTTTTTCACCAGCTTCTGACTTGTGAGCTTCTTCGTATTTTTTACCGGCTTCTTGATCGAAGTGTTTTTCTTTATCGAAGCCGTCTTCGAAACTATCATCGAGGCCGCTCAGACGACTCCCGGCTTGTTTCAAGTCACCGTTGAAAGATGATTTTTTATTCGACGAAGATCGAGCTAGAGGTTTCGAGCGTGAATCTTCGAATTTGATTTTTTTCTTTCGTTCCGATTTGTGCTGTTGAACAGGTGCGTTCGAACTGCCAGAAGTTTCGATAACACTATAGCTACTATGAGCAGCTTGGTTTCGAGGATCCATGTCTTGATCTTGGAATTTGATCACATTGCTGTTATCTTGCAATCGAGTTTTATCGTTGAATCGTAATAGCGCGCAATTCACATCGTAAAAAAACATCGTCGATAAGATCGCGCAGTAAAATATCATTTTTTGGAATACCGAATGTACCTAGAGTTTCGAAATGAAAAAAGATACACTGCGATATCCCGGACCCGGACGTTAAACTGTTCACGGTTCAGAAAGCGGATTTGTATTTATATAATTGTCGATGCTCCGTGTAATATTACCACTTCTTTCGATCGAGTAGAAAAACGATAAATTAACATATTTTGACTATCGTTGATTGGCCGTATAATCGCAGTGTCAATTAGGTATTTAGCACATGGCCGCTTTTCTTCCACTAATCAACCGTGTAAACGCTAAAATCTTCAAGCGTTACGGAGATGGTGAGTTTTTAAAGGAAGTTCAAAATTTTGAAACGCTGGAAGAATTAGGACCTTCATTTTATCAGTCAAAATTTGCCGATGATTATCCAATTCTTGTATTTTAATGATACCTATTTTGAACTTGAAATGTACTGAAGTTGAATTATTTTTGTTGACTTGTAAAATGCAATGATCCTCAAGTTTGAGAGACAGCTTATTTATTCTACGACCCCTCTCACTTCGATTTTGGTGCACAGCGGTGATTTAGAAAAATGTCAATATTATTCTAAAGATCTAAACCTTTATTCAACCTACGTTGATTGCTACGATTTTCCAAGACCTTGTTATTATTTTCATCTCGACCCGGTAAATTGACCATGAACCATAAATATTACGCAATTGTTACGTTTGCATTGAACTATCATTTAACTCTTCCTCTGTTTAGATCTCATTTATAACTTTCTTCAACTAGGTATAACCTTCCAATAGATCACGGATAGTGTAACAAGTATTTCAATTATTAGCAGTACTTCAAACTTGGCAGAATACGACTATTAAATAATCGTTTGGAAACTGTTACCTGTCTTATGGTGATATAATTTATATAAAGGTTATAGATATCAGTCTAGATCATTGCACTGAGTTCGTTATTAGGTCTCAAGTATTACCCATAATATTATTCCTAGAATCTTACTTCTACAGCGTTGCTGTTTCATTGAACATTTAACAAAAAATGAGAACTTTTTTATAGAAAATACAATACGCATAACTGAAGAAATTATTCGTTTAAACATTCGTATTTCAAGTTTTCCCAAAATTCTAGTCGTTTACCGTTTAATTTCTCGTGGACCATTTGCAAAGTATCGCCTATGTATAAATAACGTGGGTTTTCCGCCGTTGAAGGTTGCCATTGAACTGATACACTCGGAGAATTGGGATTCCTGAACAAGGTAGGTAAATAATTATTAATGTTTATTCGTAATCTTGAGATGAAAAATAATCGAATAGATGAATAGATGACCCTGTTTTGGCAAATGTTGTGATGAGCTTGGTAAAAATTTCTATTACTTCGCAAGTTTTTGGTGATAATGTATCGGTCTTGCTGGCCCAGTTGTATTCTGTATTAGCCCAGTGGTTATAATCGGATTCGTGACAAGCGCCTAGATGTAGACAAATAATATGTTACAATATTACTACCGAAGTACGAGTGAATTGATAGAACACCCAGGTACTAAAAAATTATTAGTTTATCGAATATAAATGCGATAGGTACCTTTTAATGGTTCTTCCAATTGTTTTGAAAGGTATTCATTCAACGTAAGAGCATTACCCACAAAATTAAACTTGTAAACAAAAACTGACGAAGGCTCATCTTCTGTAGCGGTTGCATTAATTAATGTATCGTACACATCGGATAGAGCAGCATCTGTTAGAATCTGAAACATTTAAACGTAAATTTATCTACAGCTAGTGAGCTTTATAAGTTGATCAGTAGCTAAAAATTTACTCGTACATCGCATTTCGTTGCTAAAGATGCACTTTCTATAGACTTTCCTTCCAAATAAAATTCTTCGACTCGTTTTTGAATCAGCTTTATTTTATCATCGTTCAAATGATATCCCCAGCCCAGGTGATTAGAACAAATTGATTTATAAAAAATTTTCATGGTATCATTCTTGTAAAATTCTGAAACATAGCATCAAAAGGCCATGAAAATATTTAGTAAAAAATTCACTTCAAGATGAATACTAAGCAAATTGATAACGAACTGCTAAATGCCATTGATGCTTCTCGTTCACAAAATCCAACCATAATTGGTATTCGAGCTGTTGATTGAATCAGTTCTCGGCGCGATAATGAAGGCAGAACAGCCATTTCACCCGAATCAGGTGTTGTAACAAATGGCGAAGTTACAAATAAATAAGATTTTTTCTGCGAAAATGAATATGAAGATTTCGTTGGACGAATTTTTACATCATACAATTAGGTAAGTTTATTATTATCATCAAACTTACCGTCCGAATAAATATATCGGGCTTACAAATGAATACCGTTTTCAAATCCAATTTTTTATAAAACGATAGTAATTTTTTCCTGTTGGTTTGATCGGTATTCGAATAACCGAGCTGAGTAGCAATTTCAAACGCCAACGAAGCATTTTGTTCGGAAGCTAAATGAAGAGGACAGAATTTATACATACCCATTAGCAAAGCTTTGTGAAATAATCCTTTCGCTTTTGGCATTATCATCAGATCGTTAACCATTCCGGCGCCTGTACCACTTCCCATTAATGTTATATTTTCGGGATCTCCGCCAAAAAAATGTATATTTTCTTTAATCCATTGTAAGCTGAGTAAAACATCTTTTAAACCTTGATTTCCCGAGCATTCTTCTAAATCTAAGTTCAGGAAACCTACGAAAAGAATTGCCATTTGTGTCGATTATCTATCGATGATATTCCGATAAAGCTGATCGAATTACCTAAGATATGCAATCTGAATGCAACGCAAACGTAAACAACGTCATGATGCATTATATAGTCGGGGGATCCATAATTCCAAGGATCTGGTGATCCATGAGCAAGTCCACCAGGATGATAACAAACAATTACAGCCTTCAAAGGTTCACCTTTTGTAGGAATCTGTCAAATAATAACAAAATTAATGATAAGTATATGCATCACTCAGCATTAGTAATGATACAGAAGTTATGCAGATTCAAGAATTCTGTATATTAAGTAGTTACCTTAGGGGTGTAAACATTGTTGTACAAACAATTCTCTGAGCCGGTTAATTCCTTGCTTCGCATAGAAAATTGCAGACATCCCTGTTTCTCGGTGGTACAATCTAAAACATCCTTCCATGGTTTCACTTTGACAGGGTTCTGTAATTTTTTACAAAAGAATAAGTGAACTATATAGGTATCCTACTTATGTAGTAACATCAACAATTTAGGTACTCGTACTTTGAAACGTGCACTGCCAGCGGTCGATTGTCCATACGGTATTCCTAGGAAAGAACAGTATTCTACGCCAGAAAACACCGATTTTAGTTTAATTCCGCGAATTTTGCCTTCTTTAACGGCGATCACAACTAATTTTTCTTTTATATTACTCATTAGCGTTGCTTCGTTGATCGTGAAAGTTGACTAAGTGCCCGAGCTTTAACTGAAAGTATGTTACCAAGTGCCTAAGTCAGCATTTAGTTCACTTTTCCGTTCTTCGCGTTATCTAATTTTTGTTATCATTTTTTTAGAGATACGATTTTTTTTGTAAAAAGTAAGTACTTACTTGAGTTTTAACATGTTTTCGTTTAGTTTTTTAAATCCAATATGACGACTTTCCTTTAGAGCAATAGGTGTTTTGCCCTTTACTAATGTGATAAAAACCGCGACTATAGAATTTTTTAGTTCTCAACATACGTGTGGTATTTACTATTTAGGTGTAACTATCGAAGCAAATAAATAGTTCAGAAGTATACGAGTAACGAGTTACGAATATTAAATACGCGATTGAAGAATCATAAACCATGAAAAACAGAGATAAATACTTAGATATAGGTATATTTGATACTAAACAAGCACCATCGACAAATTCAAGTAAAAACTTGAAAAAATATAAAAACAGTAGTAAAAAGTAAATAAAGAAAATGAAACAAAGAAAATGGTTTAAATGAAAAATTCAGTTCGCCCGATGAAATCTCCAAGGGCTGATTTCGCCGCAGCTCTTCCCAAAAGATCAGAATTTTACCTTTCCCCGAAATATACAATTTTGTAAAATGGTCAATTTCGTCGTAATTTTCTCCTCGACAAATTTCTTATAAAATAACGTAAGTATTTAAAATAAAATGCTTACATGAACTTTCTTTACTCATCCCTTGCGTAATTAAATAGATGTTTTTCTTAAAATCGAGAAGGCATTCAAATTAGGAATAAAATACGAATACGCATAAAAGCACGAACATATTTAAAAGTAACAAATTTACGAACATGTTCGATTCAAAGCAAACCTTTTGGAATACTTCAACACTTAATTATAATAAAAACGAGGTAAAGTGAAGAACACAAAATCACATAACAAAAACTACGAAAAACCACGTATAAAATAAGAATAAGTAGGTAAGTAGTTGATTTATATCACAAATTCAGTGCGCCCGAAATCCCTGAGGGCCAATTTCGCAGCAGCTCTTTTGCATAAATCAGAATTTTCACCTCTACCATAATAAAAGTATTCCTGCTTACTTTTTATAACACTCAAAGGTACTTCTATTTTTCCCTCGATAAATTTTCTTAATTTGACATCTTCCGTCGTTTTGGAAGTTTCTTTGCTGAAACACCGAAAAAAAAAATACGATATTTTAAAAATACTCTGCTTCAGAAGGATCACTTCTTCAGAATCGACCAACAAAATCATGGTAAAAGTATAGGTACGTACAGGAATTTAACTTTCAGTCCAGGTTCTTCATATAAAGCTCGAACAGGATTAATGGGAATATTTTCGCTGAATTTTTCTACAAAAAGAAACATTTTATTAGAATTTTGTTCCTAAATAATCGCATAAAATATAAATTTGGTAAAATCTTACTTATTTCCTCTTTCATAATATTATAATACGTTCTCCAAACAGCTTTTAAATCATTTCCACTATCCAAGTAGATCGCACCAGCAATCGACTCGAAAATATCGCCTAATACTTTAGGTACTTCGACTTCTTCGGCTATTTTTACGTCGGTTTCGGATATAAGTATCATCATCTAAATAAAAATATAATATTATTAAAATCACGTGTCGTCGCATAATTTTAGAATAATTGAAACATTAAAGTAAGAACCTCGTTGCCATGGATTTCGTAGTTTCTTTGTTCTTGATATTCGATGAACCGATTAATAGCATCCGTCAATTTTTTATTGTTACTCAATAAAAATTTATGCAATCCCAAACGCACGCACAATGCACCAAAAGTATTATTATTGACTAAAGACGCCCGTAAATCGGTCAATTTTCCAGGAGGCAAATTTCCACAATATTCGTAAATATAGCTCGTAATCAGGAAATCTGTAACATTAGAAATAAACTGTGAAATTTCTAATTTCACGTTGATATTTTCAAAAATAATTCAGTAACGTTTACCTAACACAGCATCGCCGATAAATTCTAACGTTTGGTAACAGTCTGTCAAGTTATTTTTCAGATACGAAGGATGCGATAATGCTTGCACAATATAAGCTTTATCTCGAAACTCGTACGATAACAATTCTTCTAGTTTCTTCCAATTTGAAACAAGATCGTCGACAGTAAGTCTACTATTTTCAAATTTTGGAGAAGGTACCTGAGTACCCATAATATCGTCGTACTTGGGGTTTGCTAAAATCCCAAAGTAATTCAATAATTGGTAAGCTGGTTTCACGCCTCCAGTCTGTAATGAAAAATAATTCCATTACAAGAAACATTTTCATAGGAAAATAGAAATTTGCAAAAATACCACACGAATCACTGACCTTAACGTAAACTCCTACTAAAGCTTCGACAACATCTGCGATAGTTTTATCACTAACGGTTTGTTTTCCGTAAAACGACAACGCTGCACTTTCTTGTTTCTGAGTCTCAGGTTTATTGCTTACGGTATCGATGAATTCATTCACTCCTTGTTTCATGTCCTTAATCGTCTTTTTAGATATGGTACCTATGTAAACAAACATAAAGATACGCGTTGGTAATTTTAACATCGAAATTTCCAGTTCAGTATTCCTATTACCTGAAAATTGCTCCATGTAGGGGATATTCAGATGAAAAATTACGGAAGGAGAGGTTATTTCACGAATCTGTTTTAAAATGGTAGGTAAAACAAATCCAGGTGGACACCAGTTTCCATGAGCCGAAAAAGTATTTGCCTGAAATGAAAAAAAAGTATGATAGTGGCAATCCTCCAGCAAATAAAAACCAATCAGATTCCTTACTTTTATAAAAGATCCGAGATTTAATTTATTGCCACAATATAAAAGATTCCGATTTCCAACTAGTCTTCCTTTTAAGGTAGTTAGATAACCTTCGTTTACTGTGCTATGTTTAACGAAGATGGTAAACGAAACAGCGAATTTCAGAAACGAGTCACCCAATGTTTCTAAACGTTCCAGATCGACAATATCATTACATCCAGCTGGAGTCAAAGCCTTTTAACAGAAACGCGCTTTAAGAAAATTATAGCGAAATCGGCATTCAAAAATGATTTTTTATTTCACCTCAAAAATCTCTTTCTGTCTCGGACCTTCGTAATCGGCATGTTCTTGTAATGCCATTAACGATGGAGGATTTATGAAATCTGAGACACATTGTGCAGAGATACTTGATCGAGGTGCTCGTTCGATCTGCAAATAAAAATTAATCATATCAAAATTAATTACTGATCTCCACTTAATTTTTAAATATCGACAATTCTAGCTTTGTACAAACATTTATTCTTACCGAAATTTCGTTATCAGGCGAATCAAAATCTATATAGCGAGAAACGTATGAAAGAAATTTTTTAATATCTTTTGTGGTTATATTTTTTGACCGGTCTAGGTCGATAGGTAGATCTTCTTCATTTTCTAATAATCTAATCAAGCATTTCTCAGCTTTTTTCAGTTTTTCGACACGACGACTATAACCTTGGGTTTTCTTTTTTGAACTTTCAGGCTCATTTTTTTTCTTACACGGTTTTTTTTTGATATTATATTTATCGCTTACTTCGAGCACATCGCTTTCGCCTAAATTGAAAATAATTATTAATACCAGCAACAATACGTGAAAGATAAAAAAAAATAAAAGATCTAGGTTACCTTCTTCCCATCCCAATGTACCTATTCCTCCTTCAACCACGATTTTCTCACGGATTTCTTCAGCCAATAATATATAATGCATTCTATGCAATATCGTAGGAAGGAGAGTAGATTTATACCAATAACAGGCCGGAAATGTTTGTTTCATTACAAATTCTGGAGCCATAAATACACTCTGTTCTTTCGCCCTCTTTTTCTCCGATTTATCGGTAGACGTGACTCTACGAATAATTCACCGAATTATTATCCCAACGTAATATTCCGTAATAGGATTTTTTTGAAAACTACCTTGGACGAAGACAATCCAAACAATGAGGAATAGGCCGTGCTTCCATCATTGGTTGACCTGGTCGTAGGCTTTTCAAATTGTAAACTTTTTCGAAGAAAACTGCAAACGATTCGTATTTTTCGTTCGGGAAGGGACTGGTTAGATCGTAATTTTCATCAACATCTGTAATAACGTAGTATCTTTTTTTCGTCGGCTCGATATTCTAATAAAATATGCATACGCATTAATTAGGAATTAAATTTAATAAAATAATTCGCGATGTAAAATTGGCGTACTTTGTTGTCAAGTTTTTGATACCATGGTATCACAACCTGAGCCCAATAGTTATCTTTGGTAAACGATTCTTCTCTTCTCTCCTTTTCAGAAGGTTCTTTCACGTCAAAAATGTCCCACTGGTTGAAAACTACCGTAAATGCGATCTCCATCATATCAGGTTTATCTTTACCTATGGAGGAAAAAGAAAAACGTGAGTATTTCTTAGATAATTTAAAAATTACAGAGATGGCAATAATTTTTACATGGTTTCAATGGGACTAAAAGGTATCCCAAAGAATCATTTTCTCCCGAATATACTAGGAATTTTTTTACAGCTTGGATTGCTTTCAAGAAAAGAACTCGGTGGAATTTCGATAGAGCTAATATTTCTTCAGCATTTAATTTTAAAGACCGGTGATTGGTATCGATGGAAATTTCGACTTCGCCCAAATCCGAGAACACAGGAAAATCACACATCTACGAAAATAATGCGATCATGTAAAAAAAAGAAACAGTGATAATACATATTAATTAATTAATTTTTGGAAACTCACTTGCGGTATTCGATGTCTTGTAATAATTCCCAATTCATATCGAGATGTTAATAAACGGTGACACCTTTCTCTTCGTCGTATAATCGGTTTTGTGTATTTGGAGATGATATTAATTACGTGAAGGTAGCACGTTCTGTTTGGAATCGGTTGACAATCTTCGAGGTATTTCGGTACCTAGAAATAATTGCAAGTGTGGAAAAAATTTACACTTTAGAAAAACAATAACGTCAAAATCGAAATACACTTACTTTCATATCGAATTCTTTTTTTGACGATCTGGTACCTTCACCAATTTTGCTGTTATCGTCCCAATTTGGGAACCAGTATTCTTCATCTTCGGTTTGAAATGGTGCCAATATCGGCATCAGATTATCATTCAATACTTCCATTTGATGGAGCATTTTTACAGCTTCAAAAGCTACTGCCTGCTTGGCCTCTTTTATATTTGAACATCTAGGACCCTATGAAAAGAGAAATAATTGAATTAAATAAATGAAACATGACTGTAAAAGTGAAGTATTATTCACTCATACATTGGGAGGATCAAAACAAATATTTTCAGTTTATATCTTCACATACGAAGACTACAAATACATATTTCAAGTTCAATTACCTTGACGATTTCTTTTATGGCTGCATTCATGGGAAATTGTAATTTACAATAACAGCCATCTTCGTCCTCATTTTTCCACCAATAGGGAGTCAACTGAGTGAAAATATCGTGTGGCAAAGACGAGCAATATCTGAAGAAATAAATAACAATAAAATGATACAGTAGTGAAATTAATCGTTAAAGAAAATAAAAATCTCTCAATTTACAGATTGATTATTGGTATCGCTTGCGTCTTCGTAAGAGTAGCACCAGCAGGCGTTGTATAAGTCTCTTCGTTTTCTTTTTCTGATTTTTTCTCATCGTCGGAGTCATACGAAATATCGAACGAATGAACGACCTGATGCAAAAAGAAAATAATTGGAAATACTCCCGACATGATCTTAGCATTTTCAAGAAAAACGCACATTTTCTAATTCTTTTTCTATTTTTCGAAAACCTTGCATGTTATTGATACATTTTCCGACTTCTCTGTCTAAAAGTAATACGTAAGTGCTTTCTTCTTTCCTGGCTCTTCCTTTACTTTGCACGTATGATCTGAACGTTTTGGGAAAATCGTACATGATGACCGCATTACAGTCCGGCATATCGATTCCTTCTTCCAGGACATTGGAAGCAACAAGTACGTTTATTTTTCCAGATCGAAAGCTGAAATAAACGTTCATTCAAGGCTTTAGTTCGTAAGTTTTATTCAAATCTTCGATATATAACAAATGTCTTACTTGGACATGACTTTTTTATTGCATCTTTTAACAAAGTCACCTTCTCTGGAATTCCTTAAAGGATGTACAGAGAATCCGATCATGAAGTCGACAACTAACGTGCTCTTTGTTTCTTTGAAAAATATCTGTAAAATATGAAGTGCACTTCAGCAAAATTGAAAAATCCACTCTTCACTTTCGAAATGCTCACTCAAATCATAACAAACCTCAATAAGTTTGCATAAAATTTTCGCAGTCATTCGTCTTTCGACGAAAACAATACATTTATCAGTAGGTTTGAGATTTTTCAATTGTTCGATAAGGTAGGTGAACTTATCTGAGCTATTTTTCTTTACTACTTCAATTTTGTTTATGTCTCCGGAGCTAGTAATTTTCAGGGCGAGGATTTTTCTAAATTGAAAGAATACATGGATTACATGAAGCATAGTAGCATAAGTGAATAATTATCATCGAATTTGTACCTAACAGCTTTGAGTAAATTTATCATCATCAATAAAGCGTTGCAATACAATTCTTCGTTACTTTTTTCGAACATTATTCTATACAGCTGAATAATATACGACGTACAGCCAATGTAACAGAAATATAAACCGAATTGTTCCAGATGAACCTGTAAGTATAAATCAGAAAATGGTAGAAACAGGAATTACATAATATAGAAGAGATTTTAATCGTAAGTTTTATCACTTACCATCAAATCTGATAAACAATTCTTTAATAATTTTACACGATTTCCTCCACGATCGTTCATTAATATATCCGATAATTCCGGAATTTCTACGGTATCTTTTAACTTTAAATTCTTAAAAATGTCTATATATTTCTTCATCAAATCGTCGATTTCCTTAACAACTTCTGCGGAAGGTTCGTATGGTTTAAGTTGTTCAGATTTCTCCTTAGCTTTGGTGGAAAATCTACAAATTTTCATTGCTTAAAAATAAAATGAATCGGTTGATGAAGTAGGATTAAATGAATATTCACCTTTTTACTTCAGCAACACGGGTAGAAGTGATGATTTTTGATCTGAACGTATTCTCTAATTCTTTCAATTGATCGCTGAATTGCAAAACTGTAGTATTAGCGTTGAGCAAAGTGGCACTTAAGCCTAAAACTTTCGGATGATCATTCTTGTCACATTTTTCAAAAAATGTCATCACCTGCGAGAGAATCAAAGATACAAAATGCAATTATATCGACATGTGCCCTATTGACTGAGTACATTGCATATCATTCAGATTTACCTCTCTCATCGGATGTTTATTTACAGCATGGTGACATTCGTCGAATATAATCAGATTCGCGTTCCTCAAATGCATATACGCATGAGTCAACACGTTAACGTATATTTGAGAAGTCATAATTAAAATCTGTGGGAAAAAAGACTTTGTTAGTTATAGCAGAAGTAGCTTTATTCAACGAAGAAGATACTAACTTGAGCTTCCTTTTCAATGTTCAACCAATCTTCCGGTTTCCAAAGGTCTACTCCTAAATCTCCGGTCAACATTGTAATATTCAGACAACAGTGTCTTTTTAGGAACATGTAGTGCTGTTCTACTAAAGCGACCGTGTTAACAAGAAATATAGTCCTTTTGCCTCCTTCTGACACTGGCTTTCTGCAAGAGATCAACAAAAATCCAGGTTATTCTGAATTCTTAAGTGAGAAAAATTTGAAATAATATTACTCACTGTAAATCTTTCTGCATATGCTTGATTATTTCTAGGGCGATAAAGGTTTTGCCGCTTCCCGTTGGCAAAAATAAAATAGCATTCATTTGTTTGATCTGTTCAATTAACTCTACCTGGTATTGCCTCTTTTCGAATTGAGGCATCGTAGTACTGGAGTCCGACTCCATATTATTAATTAGTTACTTGTAATCTTTACAAAAATTCATGTAATTATAATCACGAATTCAAACTCAGTTTGGAAAATTAAAATTTACGCACTGACGCAACAGATACTGTTTCTGAAGTGAGCTATAAATCACCACATGAAATTCGAAATCACTAATGGTAAGCCATTGATACGTTGACACTTTCTTTGAGCTAGTGATGAGTGAACCTACTTCGAGTTAACTTCAAGCTTTCTGAGCCAACTTCACGCCATTTTTAGGGTTTTGCTCGAAGAGCGAAAACCCTATTGCAATCACTTTTTCTCCTT
>FIZU01044142.1:0-11453 GCA_900064475.1 Pseudococcus longispinus
GGTTTCAGTTTTCTATCATTTCAGTTTCAGTTTTTCCATTTCAGTTTCAGTTTTCAATCAGTTTCAGTTTTGATTCATTTTCAGTTTTCCCAGCTCTGTGTTATACTATCGAGTGAGGTATCAAAATGTATGTTTTTAGACCTGTCGAGTCCGTTTCTGACGCTATTTTACCCAAAAAAAGTAAAATATGCCCCAAGGGGATGGTGATGACGCTCGACTCAGAATTTTTGGACTTCTAGAATACATCTCCGATGAAGTAAATTTGGACTACAAACAAACCTCACTATTTTTCGAAAGGATAAAAGGGAAGAGGGTGGACTAAAAAACAAAAGTTTTCCATATTTTCGAGTAAGGTATCAAAAAGTATGTTTTTTGACCTCTCGAGTCCGTTTCTGACGCTATTTTACCAAAAAAATGAAAGATGTCGCAAGGGGGTAAAACTCGACTAAAAATTTTTCGATTTGTGAATTTTTTTGAAAAATCAAACCTTAAAATTCTGTTCATATTGAATAACGTTTTCTCTTTTCTATCAATAATTTTCGTACCTAGGACATGAGGTAATTTTTTTTTGTGAATTGTAACACATTATGTGACTTCTTTCCATGTCTTTTTCATAATTTTTCAATTCGTGAATTTTTTTGAAAAATCAAACCTTGAAATTCTGCTCAGATTTGAAGTGCATCTTACGTACTTAGATACAAATAATTTTTCAAACTGAAATCCTTTTATTGCCCAGTTCAACTGCACCACCGCAGCGGTATTTAATCCGCCCCGAGACATTAGTCCAATTACATCGACGTTATGGTGGCGCGCTTCCGTTAATACAAATATAACCTGAATACATTTTTCGCCATATAAATAAATATGCTGTAAACGTCTCCGACATGACTATAAATCCGACCGATGCGTGTATTTGCAACAGTCGACTGCGAATCGGTCGCCGCTGCCGGTTGAAATCATTAGCCAAAAATTTACATTTTAAAATGCGCTCAGAACTGGTAAATCAAAACTATAACCAATAAATAATGGAAAAAAATTGCGAACTTTCTCCGATTCTTATTACTAACATTAACCGAAACGATTAGTATGGAATAGCGCGGATGCTTTCTCTATATTTAAAATGTCAGATGATTCGATGTGTAAGAAAGAAGAAGTAGAGAAAAAAAAAAACGTGTATCTGGTCAAGGACAAATCGACCACTTCACTGTCAAGATCACATAATTAAATAATGAAAATCCGTCATGATTAAACCCATCGACGTCGGTACTGATCTGATACTGCGGTTTTTCTCATTCCGGGAAACGAAAGTAAAAGTTGAAATTTCATCGAGTTTGTTTTTTTCCTCCTCTCTCTCTGTTTGGCTGGCTCGATTTTTTCCTCGTGGTGTGTAATTAATGCATACACGAATTGTGATGGTAACTCCGTTAAACGTTTTTGTAATTGTGTAGTTCTTTTGTTCAACCTAATTAAGTATAGCTGCACTATGTGTTTAAACGAGGCGAGGAACACCTACGCACGTGAAGTGAAAATCTTTACTTAGGTTTCGGTATTATTCGAATAATACGTGTTACGTGTAACGTGTATCCATGTACGAGTGGTATACCTACCCGTGGCCCACCTGAGTAGCTGTAAAGGCTAATTGTTTGTTGGTGGTATCCTTTAGGCAGACTTTGGTCGCGTATTACGTGATACATTTTTCAAGTTTTGTTTCTTTGAAGAGAGAAAAAAAAACAAAACCGTCGAGGCTGTTTGCGATTTAATCGTGTGGTGGAGGTTATAGCTGCCGGTTATTAACATGTAATACAATATATCTACTGTGTGCGAGTTGAGTCGGATTTTAGAGGTTTTTTTTCGCTGAATTGCGGCATGGGAGTCGATTTTGCTGATTGGCTCAGAGGAGCTGACAAATGTCCGAGAATATTTTCAAAATCGTGATTTAATGCAAATTTATCATGTGTCGAAATCGTCCGATGGAATTTGTTGGTGTGGTTTACGAGTGTACGTATGTGGTATCGAGTGATATGATGGACGTGTTGCGTTTAGGATTGTTCAGGGGTTTGGATTGTGGTTGGAAAGTGTATACGGACTCGAATGTTTGGTTTCCTCCTGGTGAATGGGAATTATAGTGATGGTTTGCCTCGGAGTGAGAGTAGGTTGCATATGCGTGGGATTTGAAGGTGATGCGGTTGAGTTGGGGAATTTTTTCGTGATGTTGAATGTTTTGCATAGTCTGAGCCGCAAATAATGGACGGAGAATGTTTCCCCAGAGTTATTTGCCAGAAGAATGAATCGTATAAACTTGATAAGATGATTGCTCCTTTTGTTTATGGAGTATGTGAAATTCATTGGTGGCATATTTTGTAGATTTGAATGATTATGGTGACTTTTCAATTTCATGAGCTGAAAAATGAATTTAACACATTAAATGATGAATTATATGTGTGTTCCCTCCTCCCATCCGGCTGTCTTTCTATACATCAAAATACTTGATTTCATCTGAGTGACGCTATAGGGTGAAATTTTTTAGATTTTTAGATGAATTGATTCGTCAGATATTTAATTTCTCAGAAATTAATAGTTTTGGTTTGAAAGAAAAATATTTTTACTGAACAGTTCTTTTTAATTGTTCATTTTAAACGTTTACTTAATTTTTAGGAAGTATTACAAAGGAAGATCTAGTTGATCTAAAATCGATGGTCCCTTAACAGTCCTGGTACCTACTCCCTGATAAACCTGTATAAGTTCTATCTGATGAATTTCGTAAACAATCAAAATTTCCTCATTTTTCATGGCGAGTATCAATTTTTTACAAATATTGAAAGTTGGTCTCACTGCAATGAAAAATTGTCAATTTTTTTATTCGAAATTATTTTTTTGCATAAATAGGAGCCCTTTAGGTCCGGTTTTGGTACCAAATGAAGAGTATTTTATTTTTTTGTAACTCGAAAATCTCGAATTTTCAGCTTTCTGCAACTTTTCAACTCCCTGGTAGGGTAGGAAAAGTGGTATCCAATTTCAAGGTCAATGACCTAGTGAAGTGTAGAAACTCAAATTGCACCTTTTCAGGTGGTGTCCGAGGTACCACGCAGATGGCATTACCCTAAAGTGAAAAAAAACATATTTTTTCAAAAGTGACCTCATTTTGAAGTGCCGTAAATTCGCCCTTTTTTCAGCTGGGACTCGAGGAGACTAAAAATTTTTGAGGGGAAGCTTTCAACTCAAAATGAATCACACTCCTGGATTTGGTCAAATCAGAGAAGTTTATTTTTTCACTCCACCCTTAAAAGATTCTTGTAAAAATCTTGTAGAAGTTTGCAAACTTCTCCCAAAAGACCGATTTTGACTATTTAAAATTTTTTTTTGGGGTGTGTAAATATGTGCATAAGCATTGAGGTTCAAAAATTTTCAATTTTGGAGTTCAATACATAAAAATGTCGTCATTTTTCAGACATTTCTTTGAAAATAAACCTCTGTACGGGTTCGCCAGCCTCTCCCACGCGTAACTAGACATTATTCACAGGGGTGGGGGGAGGGCTAAACTGGCCGAAGCCGTTTAGTATAAAGGGAGGAGGAGCCAAAAAGTTGGAAAAATTGAAAGAAACATATTTATTTAGGTATCTAAACGACTAAAAAATAGAAATTTCAGAGAATGAAAAGAGGGTAGAAAAAAATCAGCATGCCAATCTATGAAACAGGCAGAAACCAGAATGTTTTTTATTTCAAGGGGGTGGTATGATATCCAAGGGAAAAATGTGATTGATGTGGAATTGAAAAAAATATCTTTTATTTTGTTAAAAGAAGGAATCATACTTCTTCCCAAGCGAAGCGAAGGCGAAATTTTTTTTCAAAAAAAAAAAAGTTTTTAAGCTGAAATTTCGCATTTTTTCCCAATATTTCAGTTGTCAAAGAGGGCTAATTTGAGTATAAATTAATTTTCTATGCTTTAAATTTCGCTTAGGGGGCTAATTCCTCGTTGAGGAGGGTTAGTTCCGGCTATGCTCTCCCAATGGACAGATTTTGATCTTTTTTTTTCAAAATGTTTCCTTTGACGTGTAGAGTCACCAAGCATCAAGGGCCAAAAATTTTCAGAATTTTGGCTCAGAAAATCAAAATATTCTTGAGAAACCTCTCATAAGGTGCATTTCTTTTAAAATGTTTTGTCATCTAGCATTATGGTCTAAATATTTCTCAATCACCCTGGTAGGTGGCGATGCAAATTGGCCCTGGGGTGAGACCCACCACTTGTAAGTAAATCAATTTCTTCTGTTTTTACCCTCTCTGGTTCTATTAGTTTTATCAACAGTGACAAAAAGGTATAATTTTTGAAAAAAAATATTGGAAATGACATTTTTTGAAAAAAAAGAAGCAAATTTACAATTGGAATTTGGGATTTTTGCCCCCCCCCCCCGGAATACAATGAAGATCGAGGGTATTGGGGAAAAAATGAATTGGAGAAAGTCCTTTTTGGTTTTGAAATTTTGTTGAACATCGTGTTTAAAGTTGAAGAAATCAAAGACCAGGTGCTAGTCGAAACCTGAAAACTGAAAGCTGACGATTTTCAGGGGTTTTGAAAGCTTAGAATAATCGAGTTCATTATTGACTGAATGTACTCTACCCAAAAGCTTCATTTTTTACTGAATTTTTTGTTGGTTTTCAATTTTCCTTTGTAATATTTACAAAGATCCCAAGATTTTTGTGTCTTTCGATTTTCTCGAGTAAATTAACAAATTCGTTGATACAGGCTTGCAATTTTTATTCGGGATTGAAATTGAACAATTCAAAAATAATTTAAAAATTTGAAAGCTGAATGTTGACCAAAAATAATTTAGCCAGATAAATTGAGGAAGCCAAAAGCTAAAGCTGAAATTTATTTTTCGTCTTCAAGTCTCTGCTTCGCAGGTTTTCTTGCATCTTCCTGAAAATAAACGACAGGCAACTCGAAATACATTCCAGTATGTGTAATTGTATATAGCAATGCCTTTCAACAAAGACGTAGGTGTAGACAAACAATAGGTGGCTGAACTTCATCAAATATGACACCAGAGTACTTTCAATAATTTTTTTAAAACCAAAATTTTGAACGTACCTATTTTTAATTTTTATAAGTATTTTAAGAAATTTTTTCATGTAGGATTCGGATTCATTCAACTGTTTAGCTTCTAAAATCTGCTAAAACCATTCTGACTAAAAAAAACTGTCTGTAGTAGGGTATTTTTTCTTTAAAGGGGACATGATGTTGATGATTATTTTGAAGAAAGAGAATTGTGTTTTTTAAAAAAATCATTTAAACGTTTGATTTTAATCCATTAGGTAAATTAAGACAAAATATTGGCCACATTTTCGATTTTGGAGAAAAATTGTTCTAGGGATAGAAAGAATATACGAAAGTATTGATTTGGAGCTTGCAAATTAGGAAAATAATTGAATGCACAATTTTATCTTCAAATTTTTCAACTCAAAATCCAATTTTGTAAACATGAGAGCGGTAGTTTGCTTTTATTTGATGATTTCCCAAGCTTCGATCAGTCATCTCATAATTTTATTCTTCGAATTCTTGTTGATTGATTACATGATATACCTATATTCTTTTTCTATTTTTACGATGAAAGGAGTTAACCTGTATACGAAGTTTTCCTCGGTGATTTTTCTGAAAAATAAAGGTACGAAGTTTTTCTCAGAATCTTCGAATTTAGGTGAATTTCTAATACCATAATTTCTTGATAGTTGATGGTGGGGGAGGGGGATTAAAAACATGTTTACCAATGAAAACTGGAAATTCATTGATTTTCGGTGGTCAGCTTTGGTTTATCAATGAATGAATTTAGGCACAAGAAATCTAAAATTTGCCTTTATTACTCGTCATGGAATTATTCAGTGGGCAATTATTTGAATTTTTACCCATCGAGTCATTTCAGGCTTTTCCCACATTTTGGACCATTTCGAAAAACCGATGAAATAAAATCGAATCAAAAAATATATATAAAATATTTTATTCATATAAATACAATCATGTATAAAAAGAAAAAATATGATATGTACATTGTACAATAAAATGATAACCTATTTGCGAAGAGAAATATTCACAACAAAATAGAAAATAAATAGAGAAAAAAAAGTAGTATAGGTACCTAATTTTTTTGTACAAATATTTACAAAAATTTGTTTTAAAAAATAAATTATATAATATAAAAAAAAAATTAATAAAAATAATTCATGTTCGTGTACATAGATACATATGTATAACGACGACGGAGGGAATATACAATTCCATTACGAGGCAAATAAACGAGGTAACTCGATATGAAAGTCGATACAAATATTTCGAATGCGATTAATTTAATTATCTCTCCAAGTAGAGAATGCGTTTTTTTTTTTTCATTCCGTAGTATTCATTTGCCTCGTGAATGGTTCCCTGTTTATTGAGCATATGCTACGTTAGCCAGTAAGCTGCGAACACGGGTGTGATTTTCAAAATTGTGCATGAAAATGAGCCATTTGTCGGCATCGGTTGTTCGCAGATTCCTATCGGCTAACTTATAGGTACAGTGGAATGATTGGAAGCGATGTCGCATCGGCGACACGCATCTAGTGACCTGTAACTTGGAGGGAATTAACGTGATTGGCGTAATTTTCCGCTTTTTGAATCGACGGATTTGAATGAGGAGACAGACGCCTCTTGTTTATTCAATGATTCGAACAATGTAGGTTTGTTTTCGAAATAGCGAATGATTTCGTTGGTAACTCGATAAGTATATCCGTGACGATTTGGCGTACGATTGCGTAAGTTTTGTAGATACGTTTTGAGGTTTGGTTACGGAAATGCAAAACACAAAAATATAACGATTTATAATCCCGAGAGATACATTACGAAACCTTATAAGATAATATTAATATATAAAATGACTGAGGGGGAGAGGGGGCGAATGGGTGATCAGCCGATCACTGTTTTTGATTACCGTTTGTCGACCATTTTTTGAAAAATGAAATCGGTATGTCCGATTCGTCCAAGCTGGTCAATGACGATACTTTGGATACTCTGTCGGCCTCGTCCATTCTATCGTCGGCTACGATCGATAGACCGGTTGGTGTAGTGACTTCGTTGTCTTTGGGATCTGACACCTCCGAAGAGATATCATCGGCTTCTTCTTCGGAGCTCGTGGTGATGTCGATTTCTTTATCAGCTTCGGTGGCTTTTTTGACAGCTTCGGCGATTTCCTTCTTTTCGTTTTGTTCTTCCGAGCTGGTCATTATGTTGGTTAGAGCGGCATCGTCGGCTTTATCGAGCTTGATATTCGGTTTATTCTGGTTGGTGGCTTTTTTGACTATGGGGACTGGCGAGTCATCGGGGTCGTCCATGTTTTCATCTTCGGTTTCCTCGATTTTGGGTGTAGTGCTCTTGGTTTTTAGCAGGTTTGATCTTTTGGCCGAGAATAACATCGTTCGAACTGGTTTCTTGTCGGAAGACGCTGGCGAAGGTTCGTCGGCGTCGTTACCGGTTATTTCGGTGGTCGTCCTGAAACGACTGTAGTATTTGCTGGTGCTGGTCTTGAGTCTGCCCGAAGTGGATGGTTTGAAAGTATTGACACGTTCGGTTGTGGTATCTGAAGCCGGTGCTGCGGTCGTGGTGCGGTATTTGCCAGGCGGTCTGGTTCTAGGTTTGTATTTCCGTAATGACTCGGACGTAGTCTCTTCCGCCGATTTGACCTGTTCGGTTTTGTTGTTCTTGGAACGCGAGGCGAAAGCGAATTTACGTACTGGTTTCTTCTCGGTGTCAGCTGCTTCTTCCAGACTTTCGGTTGTCAGCGTTGGAGTACTCTGGGTGGATGCCGCGGTTGTCCTTTTGTAATCCTTGATGCTGAATCGGGGTCTGGTCGAGTTGGCGTATTTGTTCTTGTTGATTCGGCCCTTCAAAGAGGTTGTCGTTGGTTCTGGTGTGGTAGTCGTTGTCGTCGATTGGGAAGTGATCGATGGAGGATAGTTTTCCTTCTCTACTTCTTTTTCCGAGCTGAAGTATTCGCTTCCGGAGTTGGACGATTCGTAGTTGTTCTGCAGAAGACCGCTTTGCAGGTATTCTTTGGGGTAGTTAGGGTAGTTGTCTTGTTTAGATGGGTAATTCGGATAGTTTTCTTGTTTCGATGGGTAGTTGGGGTAGTTTTCTTGTTTGGTTGGGTAATTGGGATAGTTATCTTGTTGTTTGACGAATTGTGGGTAGTTGGGGTAGTCGTCTTCGGGTTTGGCAGTGGTGTGTTTCGTTGCCTTCTTCTTAGTCGTGTATTGAACGGTTGCCTCTGTTGTGGAGATATCATTGGTAGCGTAGTAGTTCTCGTTGTTGATGGTGCTGGTGGTCGAAGTATCCGGCGAGGTGGTTTTGTATCGTACTTGGTCTTTGTTCTTGGTGCCTTTGGAAGGTTTACGACGACGACCGCCCGCTTTTCTAGTCGTGGTTTCGTATTGTTGTTCGTCCAATTCGAGGGCTGTCTTTTGCGTGGTCGCTGGAGCGTATTTTTCTTTATCTTCGTATACGATTTGCTCGGATTCGGTGGTGGTGGTGGTGAAATATTTAGGAGGTTCTGGGTTGTAATTGACCGGTGGGTAACGGTTTCGATTGCTGTTGTGCTGGATACTGAAGTATTTATGGTTCTTGGGTAGAGTTGAAGTGAGTTTTTGAGGAGGAGTGGTTAGTCTTTGGAAACCGAAGTTATGGTCTTCCTCGGATTCGGTCGGTGTTGGTAAGAAAGGAGTTCTGGTAAACGAGTTGTATTTCTCGTTGTTCTGGTATTGCTTGATACCGCTTGGGACGTCTTCTTCGTTGAACTGAATGACGTCGCGTTGAGGTAGGTAAGTGACCGATTTGATGGATTGCAGTTTACCGGGTTCGTAGTCTAAAAGATTGGTGGTGGTGCTGACTTCTGGGTAATTTGAGGGTGGAATACGGTCGAAAGCTGGCTTATGAGGTAAATGACTAGGTTTGGGTTTTTCCTTTTTGTAATGTTCGACGGGAATTTCGTAGTTTTGCTGATTGAACTCGTCGATATTTTGTTCCAGTTTGGGTCTAGATTCGGTAACTGGTTCTCTGATCGGTTCTCTTGGTAGAGAGAAAGGTCTGCTGAATTGGGACAACTGCTCGAAGACTTGTTTGCTGGGGTTATCTTCGTGAGGTTTCTTTAATTCGTGATGTTTGATCGGCTGTTGTTCGTAAGGACGTTTGTTGAACCCGTTCAGTGTTTCGTATCTTTGAGGTGCTGGTTTCAGGCCACCGTCGTATAAGAAATGGTCTTGGATTTGTTCGTTTCGTAGGAAAGGAGTCGGTTTCAAAGCCGGAGGAGGGATACTCAAATTAGGATCTCGGGTACCGTAAATGGTAGCGATGTTGTTGGTATTCAACAAGAAATCATTGGGTCTCTGTAGAGGTTGCTGTTTGCGAGACGCGGCTTCTTCATCTTCGTAGCTTTCTTGCTTCTGAGGCACTCCCAAGAAATAATTGTTTGATTGGTAGTGACTGTTGGGAGGATTTGGAGGGAAAATTTGAACAGAGGTTTGGATGTTTTTGGAAGGCGCTTGGATTAGAGTCTGCGGTTTGGGAGGATTTTCCAACCTGTACGGGTTGGGGTAGTGTTGTTGTTGTTGTTGTTGTTGAGGCAGGTATTGATGTTGAGGAGGGAAGAACGAGGTTGGGAAACGTTGCTGTTGCTGTTGTTGTTGATTTTGAGGGAAGTATTTAGGGTGTAGATGCGAACCCTGGTCTAGGAATTGGTTATCTTTGACGTTCTTATCCAGCAGAGGGTTCCTGGCTTGGATTGTTTGTAATCCGAAAGTATTGAAGGTGCCTAGAATCGGCGGCACGACGAATGGTTCGATGGTGTTGGCCGATGCGGCCGTTTGGAAGGATTTCTTGTACAGGTTTTGCTGCAGCGGTACTACTTGTACTTGTTCTGGAACTTTGCCGAAGAATTGGCGACTAGAGTCGGTCCGTTGAGGGAATTGTTCTACTTGGCGGGGTGGGAATCCAGGCACGAAGGGTTTCCATTCGTCGGCTAGTACCTGGAAATAGAAGGTGGTTAGAAAAAAGCGAATTGATGGGAGGAAATGTGTGAGTTTGGAAATTTACCTGTTGGTCGGACCATTGGTATCGGTGAATTTCCTGGCCTAGGACTCCAACGATACAAATACCTGCAAGAAATTTGATTGTATTAGTGTTTGATTCGTTATGGTGAAATTTATCCTCTTTAATGGAATATTTTCTTTTAAATGTGAAAAATTTTTCAAGATATGAGCAGAAAAATTTGAGAACGTCGTTTGAAAATGCTTCTAAAGTGAACTCAGAAAACGACCAAATTTTATGTCTTCGTTGAATTATCTAAATTAATTAAAAATCGGATTTTTTGAAGCAATGTCAATTAATTTTTAATCAGTAATTGACATCTTGCATGAAATTCAAATCTGACATTTCCAAATTTGTTAAAAAAATTAGTAAATTTTTGAAATTCAAATATCAATCTTAATTAGACAAACTGTTTTATCACCTAGCTGATTTGGACTAAATTGAAATCTCAATACCCGAATCAATTAGTCATTTTCTAGAATTTTGACATGGATATGTCTTAGCTGAGGGTCGTCCTTAAAATTTGGGCGTCCATTTTTCCTTTCATTTTTTCAATATTTTGTTAGATTTTTAAAAACTTTTTTTTACCCAAATCATTTTTTGGACCTGAAAAAAAATTGAAAAAAATTGACATTTTGGATATGGAAATTTTCAGTAATTCTTGATTTTTTGCTCTTAGAAAAATTTATATTGTTTCAAAATTTGATTATAAAATGAAAAATTTGTATATTCTGAAAGGCATAAGTAAACCTCAGAAATTTTCTGTTTAAAAATCCTCTGATGTAAAAAAAATTCTGAAAGTTTTCAAGTCCAAGATGGGTAGAATTGGAAAATTTAATAACGCAGTCCAATGATTTTTTGGACTTGAAAAATCTAAGAGATGTAGTCATAAGACGTAGGTATTGCCATTTGGTACCTATGCCATGTAACGAAGTATCTGCATAGAATTTACGTGTAGTTAGAGATACTCGTAGTTGACCAAATTATCAGTATTTCTGTAAAGACTAATTTTTTATTATTTTTTCTTTTTCTAGGTAAGTTCACGTTTATTAAAAATGAAGTAATATAAGATTATGAAAATTATCTGGGTGAGTAAAATATTGTTATATTATGGTAACGAACTGGGTAACGAGTAAAAAGTACCCTCCTTTATGAATAGTGAAATGCCCTGTTCTATCCTCAGATTTTGGAATAAATCTAGTATAGTGTTTGGTGACCCTAAAAAACATTTTCTGCCAGAAAAATGTTTTAGTCAACCCCTTCGATATTTGATCTATGCAAATTTATACACTCATATTAAAAAAGTCCCCGTCATTTCCATACTACCCATGAAACTATAAAACATAGGATA
>FIZU01044143.1:0-20117 GCA_900064475.1 Pseudococcus longispinus
AAGAAGTTCAAATCAGACATTTTGTCAGACTTTTCTGAACTTGGAGAACTTTTCAGATTTCCATTGACTTTTTGAATTTGGAAAATTTCAGAGATAATGCTGACTTTTAAACGTTTTGTTAGACTTTTTTGGACTCGGAAAATTTTTCAGATTTCCAAAAATGACAGGGACTTTTTGTTTAACTTTTGGAAACCTCTGAATTTAAAAAGACATACCCATGTACAATATATCCGTTTGAAGAGTGCATCTATCTCCTTTTTTAGACATGTTTTCTTCTTTTTGGACTTTGGAACTTTTTTTTTTTTAATTTCAAACGACTTTTTGGACTTGGAAAAAATTTTAGAAATCAACGAAAAAATTGTAGATAGTTTGAGCAAAAATTGTGTGAAAATTCAAGTGGGATCGGGGTCTTGGCAAGGAAAAAAACATTTTTGCAGAAAAGGCCATTCAAAAGCTAAAATTTTATCTTTTTCTCAACTTTTCAGTTCTTTTTCTGCCTAAAATATGTAAAAATATTTTTTTTAATTCGCCAGTTACATCAGGATGACGTAATTCAAGGAAAAATGTTGCAACTTTTAACTAATGAGCTGGCAAATATGATGTTTGAAAAAATATATTTATATATTTTTTAACACGAGTAAAATTTCAAATCCCTTTTTGATGCATTTGGAGATTTTTAATGAGAAAAAATAGGGTAAAAAAGCTAAGATCTTGAATTTTTTCAAAAATTAATTTCTTTGAGTACTTATAGCTTCATACTAAGTGATTTGAGGGGGCTAAAAATTTGTATGCAAAGATTTTAAGTCAAAGTAATCAGTATTATGTAAAAATGAACAAAATCGAAGAAAATTTTCATTTCCCACAGCACATGCATCCTAATCTTGGTATTATAAGATAAAAAGGAAAACAATATTACTCTTTTTACTTTATTTATTTTAATAAATAAGTACTTAGTTGACATTTTGCGAAAATAATTGATAATCTGGCCTCTAAACAGATATTCGTGAGCCTAGAATCCTACCTTGGCTCAAATAAAAGTCAAAAGCTTCGATTATTCAAAAAGTTTTTAAAATGATTATGCAGGAAACAAGACTTCAAGTGAAGACAAATTGTACTAATTAGCGATGTTATTAGCAAAATATTGTACAAATGGATATAAGTATTCGTAATGACAGTAAAATTAAAATTTCGTTAAAGTGGACAAATTTACCAATCGAGCCTAGGAAAAATGATCAAAGATAGCTCAATCAAGACAAATCGTCTCAGCTAAAAAATTAAAGTACTGGAATATTTTCAAAAGAAGCGTAATTATTCGTTTAAAACCCAATCATCTCGTACTCAAGTATTCATCCCATTAGAAAACTGCACAAACTCAATTAAATATCAAGCCTGTTGGAAAATTTCGAATATTCGCGCAATATGCATCTCAAAATAAACAATTAATACAAAAACATCGACAATCTTCATCGAAATGCTAACGACACTGTTTTCAAGCGACGTATACTCACATTAGACAACGAAGAGCTTTTGTAAAGTATCATCTTGTGTACGAATACGAAATAAATGCTTTGAAAAACCCTACATTTTGAAACGTTATTCGTAACCCTACGTAGCTTTCCATAATTAAAATTTCACCAAAAGAAATTTATTGATATTTGGAAAAGCTTTCGACAATCGTAGAATTACTTCTAATCTTAAGCAGGTAATAAATTGTGGGAGTATTCGAATTTCGGCTCGTACAGCGTTTGATATTCGTACCTACACAAGTGGAGAAAATTTCGCTTACGTCAGAATATATAACGTAAACGTTACCACGTATTGACGTTTAAATAGGATAATTCACCTGAAATTTTTTTTCCATCGTTATTCGGTAGGTAATTTACAAACTTACATTTTTGGCACCTCGAACCGCAGTTTCTGGTTTGGATTTATCAAATCTAGGTAGATATCGAATGTTGATAAATTTTTACGACGTTAATGATTTTTTCGACGTGAACAATTTTTACGATTTCAAACTTGAAAAATTATATTATTGCCCGAGTGCAAATACTGCACACAAAATTTCTAACCATAATACGAGTAAATTGTCGAACTCGACAATTGACGAAAATTTCCATACCACTGAATACCCACTTTTGAAAAATACGTTGCCAGACGCTAGCAACTCTTCTCATATCCACCTTGTTTCAAAAGTGTTAACAAGAAGTTCTCTACACGAATACCAGATAAAAAACAATTAATAAAGTGGAATTATAATCTCACGATACATTAAACCGGCTCAATACGGTGTTATAAAATTGCAGCGTAACGTTTGAAGTTCATTAAGCTACTCGTACGTAACGTCGCGACAAAGTTACACCAAATATAGGCACCGATAAAAAAAAAACAAGCAGGCAAAATATTTGTATTTTTAGACCAGATCAATTTCAATAAGTACCAATGGCGAATATTTTCCTTAGATGCAAATGCTTCGATTTTATTCGTTTTGAAATTATGCAAGTTGATACCATACTCGCGCTAAGTTGCTCGAGTGAAATAATTAATTACTTACAAAATCAAAGGAAATTTATTATTGATGGAAAGACATAAATTATCTTTTTATCCATTTTAAAATACCCAACTTTATTAGTTACTTCACGATTTCGACATATGAATTGAATTTATGGTTAAATTAATGTGTTTTCCGGGAATTACGGTGTAAAAATTGTATTTATATTATGAGCCAGACGTACATCTCCCATGAATAATTGCCACGATCTAGGTATGCATCATTGCTGCACAAGTCCATTTTTTGAAGCACCGAAGTTGAAAATTTAACATCAAATAAGATGTGTTCTAAATTTAAAGATTTAAAACAATTAATACCTATTCAATGCTTGGGAGATATGCTAAGGAGCGAAACTCACCATGAGCCGATCGACAAGTGAAGCTATGGGGAGGGACACACCACTAAGAAATCATTCCATTATATCGGAAAGTTGTGGAAGAAATTATTGCAAGTGAATCGTGAAATTACGTCAAAAGTCTGTGGTAAAATAAAAATTTTAGATCCAATCCGGTTCCACTCAAATCCACAATATCTAAAAATTATATTTTGAAATGATCCGATTTTTTTCAAGTCCAAAAAGTCTAAAATAACCTGACAAAATGTCGAAAAGTCAGCTTGATTTTTAAAATTTTCCAAGTCGAAAAAGTCAGGTTAAAAGTCAGCATGATCTCTAAAATTTTTTTATTTCAAAAAGCAATGAAAATCTGAAAATTTTTCAAAGTCCAAAGAAGTCACCAGAAAATATCTGAAAACTTGTAAAAATCTTATTATATCATTTAAAAAATTTTTCCAAGTTCAGAAAGTTTATATGTCTGAAAAAATGTCTCAAAGTCCTCGAATTTAAATTTCTCCAAGTCCAAAATGTCAGCTACCCATCTCAAAGTCTGACAAAATGTGTAGAAATCAGCAAAATTCCGAAAAATTCCGCAAGTCCAAAAAGCGTTATGTCTGGCAAAATGTATAAAAGTCAGATTTTTCGCGGGTTTGGTCATCGCAAAAACGTAATTCAAAAAACTATTGAAATATCACGCAAATCGCCCAAAATTTCTCAAAATTTGATCATAACATCGTAAACATTATTAAAAATATCGCAAGAATCGTTAAAAGTGTTGCAGAAGTGGTTAAAATACTCCTACGACAAAAAATTATCAAAATATCGAAAAAAATGTTCAAACTTTCATTTTAAAAAAGTTGAAGAAAATAAAAAAAATCGTTCAAATTTCACCAAAACTGCTAAAAATTTCGTAAAAATCGTTTTAAATGTTGTAAAAAGTGATTCAAATAAAACAAAAAAAATCATTAAAATATTTTTTAAATAGTTAAAAATTTCATAAAAACCGTTGAAAAAATTAAAAAAGTCGTTTGAAATGTTAAAAAAAGTGATTAAAATATATGACAAAATATTAATAAAATATCGAGAAAAAAAATTCAATGTCTCATTAAAAAACTATTGAAAAAATACAACAAAAAATTATTCAAATTTCATTAAAAAAATGCTAAAAATTTCGTAAAAATTGTTTTAAATGTTAAAATACAACAAAAAATCATCAAAATATTGAAAAAATGTTCTACATTTCATATAACCGTTTAAAAAAATACACAAAATCGTTCAAAATGTTGTATTAAAGGGACGAAAATTTGGCAAAAAATTATCAAAAAAATGTTTAAAAATTTGGAAAAAACCATTGAAAAATTAAAAATTAAAATGTTGCAAAAATTGTAAACTAAAATGTGACAAAGAATTGACAAATGATAATATTGAAAAAATGTTCAAAATATCATAAATACCATCGAAAAAATTCAAAAAGTCGTTTGAAATGTTGTGAAAAGTGATTAAAATATGACAAAAAAATATTTCATTAAAAACCCTTGCGAAAAATACAAAAGATCGTTCAAATTTCACCAAAAATTGCTAAAAATTTCGTAAAAATCGTTTTAAATATTATTTAAAAAAAATTAAAATACGACAAAAAGTTATCGAAATATCGAAAAAAAATCTGAAAATTTCATGAAAATTTTTAAAAACATACAAAAAATTGTTCAAAATTTTGTAAAAATCGTTTAAAATATTGTAAACAGTCGTTCAAATGTGACAAAGAATTGACAAAATATTGAGAAAAAAAGAGGAAAATTTCATAAATACTCGCACCATTGAAAAAATTCAAAAAAACGTTTAAAAACCTACTGAAGTAGCCAAAATTTACTCACAGCTTCTTCAAAATGTCATAAAATTTATTAAAAACCAATAAAATTTTGTAGACTTTTTCAACAACTTTAACAATTTTAACATCATTTTTAAACAATTTTCATGCATTTTCAAGCGAATTAAAAAACATTTCGTTAATTTCTATGAACTTTTGAACAAATTTTGAGCCAATTTGATTAATGTTTACCAATTTTGAAAAAAATTTCAGGTGTTTTCAACAGTTCTTATAAATTCTTAAATACGAGTATTTTAAACGGAATTCTGAACAATTTTCGTAATATTTTAGCCACTTTTATCACTTCTGAAAGGGATTAATTTTTTGATATATAAAACTACTTTTACGATGTTTCAAACAATTTTTACAAAATCTTAGTCACTTTTATAACTTTTTAAAGGATTTTTATGAAATTTTAATCAACATTTATAGTGTTTTTATTGACGAAGGAAAATCGGTACGATGTTTTTTTGAGGGGAAAAACATTCATATTACGATCATTTTAAAAATAGTTTTCTCAAAAATAATGTCTTTTGATTCTTTGCTCAGAATTTTTAAAAAATAAAAAAAGTAATTTTTTTCAGAGCACTCCTAAAAAATAGTATAACGATGAAAAACTAATTCCAATGGTATTTTACCTAAAAATATCTACATATACTAATTTTATCAAAGTTTTATTTAGTGATGGAGTAAAACGACAGGGAGGGGTGAAATGTTTATTATGTTGTTTTGAGGTTTAGACACAACTTTTGTGCTACCCTTTTCCAATTCAAACAAAAAAAAAATTGTAAAATGATTCACCCTGGTATTTTGACAACCATTCGAAAGAAAGTATAAGCCCTAATTGTGGAAAAATTATTATCAATTTTTGGATGATCTTTTATGAACCTGAAACTTTTCACGTCTTTTAGGAAAATTTACCACGGTGAAAACACTTCTACATATGAATACGTAATACATGCAAACACTTTGCAAATGCAATTATGACCTACAGCATTTGTTCAACAAAAAAGCCAGAATATATTCAAACAACTTATAAGGAATTTTCCTTTTCACACTTCGAACGTGAAAAAATAAATCACACGACTTTTAGTCTCGATTTCGACGCCCAAATTATCAAGTGTCATTTCTCTCTTGTCTACGTGTGTAAAATAATACTCTTACATTTCACTTTTTACGTTGGCGATGAAAAAAAAAAGAAAGAAAACAGGCACCGCAAGTATAACTAATCGGGTAACAAGAATTCGCAATCAATAATTAACAATAAAAATACTTAATGGAGAATTTTGTCAACTAGAAAATCAGTGTACAAAGTAACATAATTAATCCGATGGTTGCGCAAAGTTGCAGATCTTCTAAAATCGCTTGTAGGTGGTAAAAGGATTCGCTTCGTATAAAACATGAATGTTTAATATAATTTTCAAAACAAAATGAGATAATAACTACAGTGCACACCGTAGGTATAAACTAACAAGAAGTTAATTATTAGAAAAGTACGTACGTACCTACCTACCAAATTCGCTTCCCTTATATAATCCACCCTCGCGAAAGGTCAATTACAGCGAACTCGATCTTAAAATTATTTCGTATGTTTAAAAAAGCATCGCTTTAGTCGTTTTAATCGCTTTACATAAATACACTTTTATCATCGATTTTGGTAGGTATTTTCCAAAAAAATAAAAATTAAGCTTTTTTTTTGTACATACAGACACAGTTTCGCAACTGATGCGGGGATAAAAATATTAAGTAACTTTTTTGAAGGCGAACAGCTCCCCAAACACAGTCACGTACCCAAATATACCTATATTTATCTTCTCTGAAATCACGATTTCGTAACATTGCCAATCGAAAATTTGGGATAAGTAAACAACATTTTACATAGTGAATAAACTTTACAACATTTTATCTAAACTAATCGAATTCGCTAGAACTTTATTGCAAACCGAATCCGTTCTACCGGATTGTGATACCGCGAAAACCAGATAATTAATATTAATTATGAAAAATACTGTCAAAAAGATAACCAGTTCGCAAAGTATTGACTGAAACACGGACGTGAGCGCCTTACCACCCAATTAGTCGGAGTTACCGCTTTACAAACGGGTAAGCCGTGCGGGTGTTTTCACACAGTTCGTAGTACTTTCGAAATTTTTTTTTTCGGTTTAGTGAAATTCAAATGAAATTTGAAAATTTGGTCAACGCTGTGAATTACCAGCAACGATTACACATCACCTTTGAGCCCAGATGAAACCGTAAATTTATAAACTGGGTAAGTACTCGATGAAATATTTATCTAAGAATTGGCAGTCTGAACTTTTGAGATTTTAGTCGAGACGAAGGCATTTTTCGAAATGATAAAATATGCCCATTTTTAGTTTAATTAATTAGACAGATGTACGAGATATTTCAAATATTGCGATATTAAAGTCTCTTAGAAATTTAGTATACGTAAAAATACCAACAATTTGAAATTCATCCACACCTCCGAAAAATAACATTATACGAATGCGTGAAATTACTCGAATTTGACAATTTACTAATAATAATATTTATTTCCGTCGTTTGTTGAAATTCTAAATTCTTTCGCTTTTTTTGGAGAAAAAATTACGTGAATTTTGTTAAATAAACAAGGATGAAAAGTGAAGTTATTTTGCACCTTAATTAGATACTGTTTTTATGAATCGAAATTCGTCGAGACATTCTTCCATGTTATTCTGGATTTCTTTTCACGTGGGCTAAGGATAAGAAAATATTACGTAATGGAATCAAATGTCTGATAGTAATAAGGCTGCAGGATGTCGATTTCAAAAATCGAAAAACTTTTGATTTTTGAAAATCTTCCTATTCCTTTAATACGTTTACCAGAAAAGGATTATTTCGTGTAGAATTTTTAAAAACTGAAATGGCACATGCCTACTTGATTTGATGAGGTTTTTTTTCAGGTCTGAAAATGATGAGTATCTTAGAATGTAAGAACTGCAGTAGATATTACGTCGAATGATTTAAAGATACCTACCTACAAAAGAATTGGCACCATGTTATAGGAAGATGTTTTAGATGTATGACTTACATCCAGGGTGTTCCAGAAAACGTCTGCCAAATTTCAAACCTGTTAGTGCTCTAGAAATTGAAGCAGCTGCTATAGCAAGTTTTTCGCTTCAATTCAAATTTTTCAGAATGAAAATTAATCGTGAAAATCATTTTGATTTAAAAAATTGGAAGTATTTATGAAAATAAAAAATAACTATTATGTGAAAAATTTCATAAAAATCAAAATTGAGAGAAATATGGGAAATGAAAAGTGTTTTTTTTTAGAAGTATTTACTCAAAAGAGAAAATTTTTTCATCAGAAATTGAAATTTGTCTATGTACACAGATAATACATGTCACAAAGAGTAATTTTAGTTATTTAAAAAAACTGAAAAGTTTGAAACTTGCGGAGTTATGTTGATTGAAAGAGGTAGAAAAATACTTGGATAGATTACGATTGAAAATATGTAGTAAATCTACCATTTTTAACCAACATAACTTAACAATTTTCAATTTTTAGAATTTTCTAAAAATACTAAAATTACTCTTCAGGACTAGAGTACTGAGCCAAATTTCAGTTTTCCATAAAAAATTTTAGTCTTATGGGAAAACTTGTAAAAAAATTATTTCTCACCTTCCATATTTCTTTCAATTTCAATTTTTATGAAATTTTTCACATAAGAATTATTTTTCATTTTTATTATTACTTTCAATTTTTATAATCAAAAATGATTTTTACCCTGAAAAAATTGAATGCAAACGAAAAAATTACTATACCTGGCTAATTTAATTCATTCATCGCTTCGAGTAGACCGTACTACCTGGTATGGTTGAAATTTGGCAGACTTTTCCTGAAACACCCTGTATAGGTATTGAGAATAAAGATGTAATCTGACCAAAATTTAATGAACGAAATACTTCAATTATAGAAATTCAATTTGCATTGCTTTAAAACATGTTTTGATTCATAGATCAAGTGAAAAAAAATCGGAGTAATTTTTATTAATTTTGGTTGGATGCCTAAAAAGTTTTTCTGGATTTGAAAAATCTTCCAATTTTTTAAAAGGTCGTCTTTGATTTTTTTTGGAAAGTTGGAGGGAGGATTCGAAAAATAATTGTGGGGTATAGTGTCGAAAGAACGTGGAAAAAAATTAGGTGTCAGATTTGATACTTTCACCTTGCGGATAGGGTTCAAAATTCTCAACTTTTCAAAAAAAAAATCATATAAAAATAGAATTTTTTTTTGATTTTTATACGATTTTAGCGTGAAAGGTTCAAGCATCAAACCCAAAAAATTTTTCACGGTTTTTCGACACTAACCCACAACTTTTTTCAAATCCCCCCTCCAACTTTCTCAAAAAAGTCAAAGATGGCCTACCCTATTGAACATCTAATTGTACAAATCGGACAACTACATCGTATAAAATTCTGAAATAAAAATTAAGAGCTATCTAATGAAACCAAAATGAAATACACCTACTTATTAGAATTAAAATTCAAAGGCACACGACTAATTTCACACCGTTTTCTAAAGTTCATATATTTTAAGGGTTCTTCAATATATTCTTAATGTAAATATGTACACTTCATTTTGCTTTGAGGTCTCAGCGTACCCCATTTGTAATACGTTCATTTTTCAACATTATTAGCTAATGAGAAGTTTTAAATATACCTTATTTCGCATTTAGAACCTATACTTGACCATTTAGAAATAAAAATAAAATGCGGTAAGGCATACTTCTCTTCACATATAGAATCGTTTGCTCGGTTACACACGTGTTAAGCCTTCCCCCTCCAAGATGTCAACGCATCACCCACCTGCTTATATCTCATGTAGGTATATCTATTTTATATGTTCATACAAGTATTTCGAATCCTTTCAAAATATAACCGAATACGAGAAAGCATTCAAGAACTCGAAAAATTCTCTTATTGTATATAAGTATAAACGAAAAATTTTACGAATAATTCGTTTTTTTTTATCATAGTAGGTACCTTTTTGTTGAAAAGAGTTTAAAACAATGTCCTTTTTTTATAAATGCCTCGAATGCCCTATCATACCTAATACACCTGCTTAAATCTCAATATAGATACGTATCTACTCATTGTCATTTTCGAATTTGATAATTAAAGTGATTTCGAATTAATACACCTATTGTTTTTTTTTCTCTGAACAAACTTATTTTAAAATAATAATAAAAAAATTCAATTTTCTGAATACCTGTATGTATAAGTATTTTGAAGTTAGCCAAAAAAACATGATATAAAAATTTGTTCAATTTTCGAACAATTACTCATTTAAAATTTTAAAAAAATCATATAATTATCTGTGATATATGAAATAGTATGTTTTCCCTCAAATGAGATTCAAAGAAAAACTATGGTCGTATTTGTGTTCAGCGCCCCCGAAAATCACACATGATTGGATGAATTTTTTGAAATTTGACCCTTCGGGTGGGGGGCCCTCAGATAACGTCTAATCGAAAAACTAAGCCCGTATTCGTGTTCAGCACCCCGAAAACATAGCATTTGATATATTACACGCCCGGAATAATTTTTTGAAAATTTTGACCTAAATTTGAGGGGAGCTACCCCCTTTTTTTTGAGAGTGCCCATCTTGAAAATGGTATAGTTCGAAGTACCATCAAAAGTTACATCTATGGTAATTTTTACATAATTTTCATTTATAGCTCGCACTTACAGCGCCATTTTGAAAGTTGAATTTTTGATTCAACAGTTCGACTTTCAACTTTTGAAAACTTTGATGAAAGTTTTCGAATCAGAATTTAACGCGCTTTTGAACTGTAAAAACAGTTTTGAACTAAGTATCGTTGCGGAGGAGTTATAAGCTGCTGAAGTTGAGTACTACGAGAAATTGCAAAAACAAACAAAGCCCACCCCCTACACCCCTTAGAGTGCTGGGAGCAAACCGATGGTGCTTTCCAAGTTTTTGAGTGGGTAGATGATATAAAAAAAAATTTGAGCAAAATCGAAGGACACGAGGTCGAATCCCTGGTCGAATTGATATGAAATGACTTATTCGAATTTTGTAAACTTTAAACCTCGGTAACCCCTTTCCCCCCATCTTCTCTTTATTCAACTAGAAATTAATCTTTTTCAAAGGAACATTTCGGTTTCAATTGATGAATTATTCTGGAAGTTAGTTAACTTGAAATTTGAAATTTTCTACTCTTAATTAAAATATCAATAGAGTACTGAAATGTTCAAACAATTTTGGATCCCCCCCCTCCAACCTCCCTTTAAATACTTATCTCAGATTTGGGGCAGAATTATTTAATCCTTTCGAGGGAAAAAGGGAATTAGGACATAATCATCTAGGAAAAGGTATAGACCAAATCGTTTTAGGACATGGTGATAGCGAAGAGGGTGAAGGGATGTCAATCCAAAAAAATCTAAAACAACGCAGTTAAGATGAAAAATTAAAGACCGAAAATTTAAGACCATCTGACAAAATTATATTTCGTAAAATGCCACTCTTTAAAAATAAACGTTAAAATTACAACCGAAAAAAGCTCGAAAGTTCAAGTATAATCCAAATAATGATTGTTAAATTTTAAATGTCGTTGACTGCAAAGTTACAGATATATTCTGAGTCGTTAGATCAATCCTACCAATAGATTGTAACTTTAAATATCGTGAGTTTGGAAAAAACAATATTTTGTTAAAATAATGTTGATGAATTTAAGGTATTTCAAATAATGTCCAATTCAATTGATATTTTCGAAATGTCAAAGAAATTATCATAAAGTTAGTAAAAAATAATTCATTTTTTGATGACGTTTTGCTGGAACATCAAACATTGAAATGAAAGAAATCACGTAAAATTATCGTTAGATTTTTTAGATTGGTAGCCCTAAAACAAATCCATAAATAAAACATTTCCCCTTTCACTTTCAGTCTTTCAGGAAAACTTTATTAATTTTTTTTAGTGGTATTCGGTTACGTGTATCCAAATAATGGCGAGTTGACAATTGACATCTACTCATCAAACACCCTAGGTACATACCACTTTCAAAAACAATCCAAGCAATAGATTTATTGTTACGTAGGTATTCAATAATACCCCTTCTTCCCTCAAAATACTCCTTCTTCCTCTCGATTATTTCAACAAACCGCTCCCGTAGAACATTATAAGCACTCCCACTAACACTTCTATACTGTTTAGAAGATTAAATCGTCGTCGTCGATTTGAAAATAGAAATACAATAAGACGTATAAAATTTACAAAAAGTTGAAACGTAAGAAAATCAAAAAGAACACCGATCCGATCCTTGTAACGAGTTTCCTCATCTCGAGGAGCAAATTAGTAACTCGGTTAATTTCTTTTGAAAAGTGTTAAGAATGATTCTCTTTTTTACAGCTGATTTGCATGCTGTTTCTTTCGAGTATTTAGTTTATATTTTCAACTTCTACATCAAAGTTTAATTATTTCGCTTTCTTATAATAACGATAACACCAAAACACGTGAAAATTCAACGCCCCAGTAAAAAATATAAAACCACCCTTATTTTCAAAACAGAATTTTTATTTAAAATTCTCGACTTATCAAAACTTGAGAATACCTCAGGTCATCTCCTCGAACATGAATTTTTCACTCGAAAATTTGGCTCCTATGAAATTCTTTTTGAAAAAGGCATCTTACACGTATAATAACGTTATTGAATAATTTTATAGGTGCCATGCCATAATACTGATGTGAGGAAAAATCAAAATACCTCCAAATTTACACATACGATCACAAACGGAAGTCATGGTCGATAAAACGTTAATTGGTTTCATAGAAAAACTACAGCATGTTCTGGAAAACTCTGTACATTTTTTGCAATGGGACTACTTTTTTAAGGTACTTTTGAACTTTTTTTTCTTATCCTTAGATAAATATTTCTCACATTTCGTAAAATATTTTCAAATTTAAATAGAAAAATATACATATCTCTGAGTAATTGTTTTTCCAAAACAAAATAGGTCTAGGTACTTGAATTTCATCAGTATTACGTACACTAGGGTGGTTCTTATTTATACCCACTTGGTGGAAAAAATTTTCTGATTTATTTTACTCCCATCCGCTAAAGTTGTGTTTCATTTTAGGAAAAAATAAATCCTAGAAAGTTTCAGCCCCCTACATGCAAAATAAGTGGTTCCAAATCTCCTCCAAATTAAAAAAAAAATTAAAAAATGCGATGAATTTTTTTTTGCTCCATTCCCTCCTAATACCCCTCTCTGATTAGAAATGACTCTCAAATTTCTGTTTGAACCCCCTCAAACTTTCACTTTTATCACATTGGGCAGGAGGATTAAAAATTTTAAAAATTATTTTTAATCTGAGGGAATTCTGGAAGAATCTGGAATAAAAAAATTTTTTAATTTAAAATTTCAGCTAATTTTCATTTCTTCGAATTTTTTAAAAATAAGGGTTTAAAGGGACCAAAAAAAATAGGGAATTACTTTCTCATATCAAAAACCAATTTTGAGGGATGACAGCAAAAAATTCAAAAGTAGAAAATAAAAGCCACTTTTAAATACACACACAAAATCCTTTTTAAAAACTACTTTTGCTGAAAATTCAAAACCACCCCAATAAAGAAAATCGCCATACGAGGCAAGTTCCGGTCATAACTTCTATCACGATGCGTTTCGAGTTCCGACACCCTATTAATCCATATTTTCGCCAGGTGACCACACAAAAGGCGAATTTTCAATAAACACATAGTCTAAAACTACATGCTGTGGTCATCTCATGCCAAACAACAAATCGAATACCCAATAAAGCTAAACTTTCATCACGATTTCCATCATCAATAAGTATTAATTTCTGAAATACAAAGTACACGCCCAACCCCCAACTACATTACGCAAATGAGAAATTGTTGAAAAAAATTCCGGCAATTATATAAATAGACGAAATTTTCATACTAATTTCAAGTCAGTAACACCGCAGAATACAACAATTAATTAATTAAAATCGAAAATATGTTCTTAAACCGGATCACGGTTAATAATATTGAGAATAACTTGTTCGTACGTATTAATTTTAATGGCATTGGTAGATTTTTTCTCAAATTGATCCTTAGCTTTATGTCTCGACTTACTAGACGGTAAAATGGTCAAACAGACTTCCGCCATTTCGGCAAAAAAAACCTGGTGACGCTGATGCCGACATGTAAACATTACCTAGTAAATTAAGGAATTTCGTGACGTTTACTTTTTAACCGAATTCCACCCCCTCCAACGATCAATAATTCCTCGAACAATTAAAACTGATAAAATTATATTCGTGAAAAAATCCTAATTTCAAAGTCATTTTAATAAGCTTTTTGAAAAATGTACCTACCTACGTAGGAAGTACGTTGACATTCCAATTTCAACTCAAAAGCAACCAAAATTATAGTTTAAATGTAATTTAAATAACTGTACAGTCAACTTGATATCTCTAAGGATCTAAAGTTATAAAACGAAAAACTTTAACTTATTCCTCTTTAAAAAATATACATACAAATACATACATTTAATCAAAACATCCCATTCGAAATAATTATGGGTCAAATATATGCCTAAATACATTCGATACACCATACACCCAACTTTTTTTGGAAAATTTTCACTTTCTGTAAAAAAAATAGCAATAATAATAAACACACGATTCAAAACACTACCTACCCTTAGCGAAAAAGAGTGAATGCGTCGTTATCTTAAAAAGGGGTTGAAGAAAGCAACCAATAGGATGGCTCATTTTCTATATAAATGAATATCAAAACACCAACTTGTTTCACATTCACAGTGGTGAAACGGGCAACCCAAGTAATTTCGAAAACTCTGCGACGCTTTGAAAATCAGGTAAATATTACGAAAAATGGTTCATTTTTTCATAAATTTTGATTTTTTTTCTTTTTCTGTTTTTGTGTCGCTTTTTCTTTCAAGATTTTTTATTTGGTTTAGTGTACAGCTTTTGAATTTTTTTTTCGATTATTTTTCCTAAGTTAGAAGTGCGTATCGTTCGTGTACCTGGGCTCCTTTTCTTTCAAATGTTTATAGTCTTTGATTGTAATCGCAGTATCGAAGTTTTAAACTAGTTTGATTTTTACGATTGGTTTACTGGTTAAACCAACATCATAACTAACAGTAAATAATTTTACCAAATTACATATATATTCCAAAAAAATTTACTACTTTATTGCGTCAGTATGAAATTTTGTTTACCGTGTTTTTCGTCCCTTTGACATTAAAAAAATTACGTTTGAAGTAACCTACATAATTAGTAAACGAAGGTAACTGCCAATAAAAAATATCAACTTTGCAGGAGTCAAGTTGAGCTTCGTTTTCTGCGCCATGATTTTAAAAAATTACACCAAATTTTTATTTTGGTAAAAATATAAAAAATTGGTTTACTAAAATATTTAAAAATAAATTCATGAGTTTCTTAATCAAATTCCTTGTTTGGTTTTAAATTTACTCGAATTGAATCACCTTGTGCATGATTATTTGAATTACATTTTTATTAATATTCTGAATCAGAAACGTTCAAAGGTGTTTTTGATTTCAGTCAATTCAAAATCAACCTATTTCTTAGCAAAATAATTACAATTTTTGATGCAAAGTCGATGTGTTTTCTTTTAATGTTCAAAAGTATTTTTTTGTAGGGATTTCTAATATTGATTTGATATTTTCTTGAATCAAAATTCTAATGTTTATAAATTTTTTTGATGGTATAACAACAAAAAAATTTAGATTAAAAAAAAAACACGTTTGAAACGAAATCTCTAATTTCAAAAAAATTTGATTTAATATTTTATAACTTTTTTTTTCGTATTTTATGCATTAATAAAAGGGCCTATAATGAACGAAATTGACCTTAGGATCAACTTTCAATGATCAGGCTGTTTCTTCCTCATTATACTTGAGTGATGAATTTTAAAATTACGAGCAAAAACGTAAAAAAGTAAAATTTTTGAAAAAAAAATTTGCCTTCTAGAAAAACTTTTGAATAATATGAACTTCGTCTATAGTTCCAAACATCTAAAGATGAAAAAACGAAAGCAGAATATATCTTAAATGCATCAAAGCTTCAAAATATAGCTCAAAAATCGGTCATTTTACACTGATTCAGGTAGCTATGTAACGTAACATTGCTCAATACCTAGCCAGAATATTGCAAAACGTTCGAATTGCATTTACCTATCATTTTAATTCATATTTATCAATCGATTTGAAAAAGAACAAGTTCAGTTCAGGGAAAGTATAAAATGAGAATTTCCTCGGCTATACAATTTGTCGATATCACACTGTGATCGTCAAGTTCATTCGTTGATAAAAATCAAATTGTATTGCAAAAAATAATTATCATAATTAATTAATTCAATATAATTACAATACATTCCAGTTAGGTAGTTATCCACGTTTTTATTTTTTATTTCGTAAATCGATACGTAGGTATAAATGTAGCTAAAATATTTTAACGAAAAAATCCACATTTTCAACAACATGAGTATTTTACGTTTTTTTGAAAAATTCTCATTCAATTTCACCCAACCGGTTGGATAATTATGATTAAATTAAGCTAATTATTTTACTTTGATTAATTCGAATAGGAATATTCGTGTTATTTCGATAATAGCAGATCATTTTTAATAATCAAATTTTCACTTCAAACTTATAGAATGCCAATATTATTCGTAACATTTGAAATGCAATTTCTAGATAACGTGTTTTTATGAAAAATGAAGATTGTAAAGTTTGCCTAATTTAATAAGGGGTTGTTTGAGTAGGCCATATCGAGTGTTTTACGATTGTTGTAATAAATAATTATGATCATTTTGTATTTAAGTATGGTGAAATTACTTATAAAATCTGATTTAATAGACTCTGTGTGCTTGATACTTAAATGCATATTTATTCTGGTCGTAAAAAAATCAATGGCCTATTTATTCGTCATTTTTCGAGTTCAAAGTACCTACGACACTGTTGCTTTTGTATATTTACAAATTCATATAATTTTTGAACCTGAATACGACATCGTATTAAAAATGAATCGAAAAAAGCATCGTTGAAATCCATACAGAGGGCTATGTGTTTTCCTTTCATAAACATGTATTTTCTGGCCAAACTAAGGGTCCTACGAAAAAAATGCTAAAAATCAAAGTTGTAGAGCATGAAATTTTCTTTCTACATCAAGTTAACCGTTTTCCCGCCAGAATGCTTAGTTTTCGTTATTTTTGCTGTCAAAGTTTATAATGTAAAAAAATTGAATCTACTTTTGAACTTTGATCTCAAAAATCTCGAAAACTAAGCCCCCTAGAAAAAAAAACTAATAAATCATAAGAGAACGAAAATTTTACGCTCTACAAATTTGCTTCTTGGCATTTTTTTCGTAGGACCCTTAGTTCGGCCAGAAAATCAATTTGAAATGGGATTCAGACGAGGGAAACTGACTTATACGTCCTCTTGAAAAGTAAAAATTGGAAAAAATTTCCATAACACGAAATTCAAACACCTATGAATCATTCAACTCAAAATATTCCTATGCAAACTGAGTAGGTAAACATCTTTGATAACTCGATTAAAATTCATATTTGTTACAAATCAACCTCCACATTCAAGGGTGTTTTACAAGTGATATGTTAATGAGAAGAAATAAGGTTAAAATAATTCGGAACTCGGAAGACATCTGCTAATTTGGAATTGAATTCGATATTCGAAATCTTGATAAGTTCACGACGTATTTAAATTATGCGAAAAAATGATCCATTAATTCGTATCACTTCGTTATCCTATTTTTTGCATCAAAATTATCAATTCCAAGGTTACCTATTGAAAAAATTACCAATTTTCCATCGTTGAAAAGAACCCAGAATTCAAAAGACTTCGTACGTTGAATTTTCACAAAAACTCTCGAATAATGATCGTTTTCAAAACAAGAGTGAGAATAAAGCCCGAAGAAAGATAATTAAAATATGATTTACGTATGATGGCGTTAGTACCCAGTGCCAGTAAGTACGAGTACTATGGAATAAAAACAGAAACTAGGCGAAATAACCGCGAAATATACCACAGCAGGTTGCACCCATCATTCGCGCCAATCTTGTGAGCTCTTTTAATAAAACATTCTGTACATCTAGTAAAACGTAAAACGATAATTTTTCAAAAATTGAAAGCAAATATAAACTACGTACCGTTAAAGTATTCCCTCTATAGATAAAAATTTGTAAAAGAGTTCTTTAATCCTCGCCATTTTATACACAGTTAATCATCAATTACTTCCAAAATTCATTTATATCCATTAATTTTCGCGACGTATTATTTTATTCGTTAAAATCATACGAATACGTAAAAAGTGAAAAATCCCAAATGGAGGCATATGGCATTGTATTGAAAAATCTGGCATACACATGTAGATACATATTGCACGATTTAGCATTGTTAACGTAATACAAATCTAAATTATAGTTTCAAATTAACTATTTTTTCCCTTGTATACAGCTTATGCATTTTGAATACGAATACCAACGTATATTTGTTGATGAGGTGATTTTCATAATCGATGTAGCGATATTTCATTTCATATTCGAATGTTTCAAATAGTGAAATATTTTTTTCGATCGAAAAATTCCCATTGAATTGCCCAACGAAAAAATATTCTTATCAAAATGTTACATTGTGCAACCTACACCCAACATTCCACAATTTAAACCTAGGTATTCGAAGAATATTTCCGGTAACGCGCTTTTGAATTTTTTTTAAACGCGGTTAATAATTAATTTGTCATTTCAATTTAAAAGTAACTTGCGTTGAAAGAAACCACAGACGTGTAACATTACATCTCTCTGAACCGAATTTAGGTCTGTAAGGCTTAATCTTCCGTCCTGCAATTGGTTTTTAATCGAATTAAATTTAATACGTGGGCATACTTAGTCTGCGTAATTTCAAACATGTTAACAATATTGCACTTTGCAATAGCTGAGAAATAAAATACATGAGGATTTTTTTTTGAAAGAAAAAAACGAAATCTCATAAACATTTTTTTCACAGCTTTTAGAAAACAAGAAAATCCAATTTTGAAGGTTTAATGATAACGTTGGCTCATTCTATATAGGTTATAATTTTCACTATACAGGGTGTTTCTTGCGTAGGTTGACTCCTTCAACTCAGTAAGTATGCAGCCCGTTCAGAGTACAAACATGTGGATTTGTTCATTTTCAAATATTGCGGGGGTAAAAATAACCTCATATAAAAATTTTCATTTGTTGACTTTTTCAATTTTTTATGCTATACGGGCAATGACAATTTTTGTTGAGTCAATGTTCATCAGTAAGTTCTCTGAGAAAGCACAATCTTTGACAAAATATTCTTTAGAAAGGTGAAAAAATTACAAATTTTCATAATATTTATTAAAATGCTCGGAAATTTATTACGACAATCAGCCATACCTATGAGTGTATCTTGTGTAGAGAAAAGAAGTGTATTTCAATGGCGAAAACTTTGGGTTTTCAACTTGAACATTCAAAATTAGATGCACAATTGGAAGAATTGTTACAAAATTCCCAAATTAAACCGATTTTTATTCATGATCCTTTCAAAGAGTAGGCAAATATACAGGATGGCCCATTTATACGATCGATGGTTTTGAAAATGAAAAAAAAATGCTGACTGCAAAAATCACGAAAACTAAGCCACCTAGAAAAAAGTAATAGTTCTTAAGAGAAAGAGAATTTTAAGCTCTACAATTTTCATCCGCTGCATTTTTTTCGTAGCACCCTTAGTTTGTCCAGAAAATTCATGTCTATGGTAAAATTACAAATCAATGTTATTTTTTGTTTTTTTCCTAATTTTCAAAACCATCCACTTTGTACGTTTCCCACAAACATGGATTTCCTAGTCAAACTAAGGGTGCTACGAAAAAAATGCAAGGGATGAAAATTGTAGAACTTAAAATTCTCTTTCTCTTAAAAGCTACTGTTTTTTTCTAGAGGGCTCAGTTTCCGAGATTTCTGCAATCACCGTTGTTTCATTTTTGAAATGATCAATTTCGTAAATTTCCCACAAATATGGATTTTCTGGCCAAACTAAGGGTGCTACGAAAAAATGGCAAAGAATGAAAATTATAAAGCTTAAAATTCTGTTTCTGCAATGTTCTATTAGTTTTTTTTCATAGAGGGCTTAATTTTCGAGATTTTTGCAGTCAGTGTTTTTTTTTCATTTTTGAAACCATCAATTTTATAAATAGACTACCCTATATTTTCGTCGTTGGGGTACCATACCTAGAGTCTAGGCGTTGGCAATCGTCGGAAACCCTTGAGCCAAATTGGGTATGTAAGGCTGAAACA
>FIZU01044151.1:0-10055 GCA_900064475.1 Pseudococcus longispinus
CTTTTTTTTGTGTCTGTCAAGTCTTTCTCTTGTCGTGAATAGGATTTTTTGTCGTCGAAACCTTTTTCTGTCGTGATAGTTCCTATTCTTGCCATGCATTCGCCCTTTTTTATCGTGCGATTAAATCACACCCAATAAAAATTGGTTGAACATTTTGGGCTGAAAAATAAATTAAACAACTACGTCTACTCTAGGCGAGATTTTGGGAATTTTCTATGCATAAAAAGGGAGAAAAAATTTTCCAATATGAAATTAGCAAGTTTTTGGCGATGCCCTGTTCTTTGCTGAGTCATTCGAATGAGGTGGGGCCATCTTAAAAAGGAAGTCAACACCTACGTTTCGACAAATTTTTAGAAATTTTTCATACATAGGAGGGGAGATGAAATTTATCAACTTGAAATGTAATATGATTTCCATTTTTTTATATTTAATAATTATTCTTTGCTGAGTCTCAAAAACAAGGTACTACAATACCAATGGTACTTGCTTGAAGATAAAATCAACACCTACATTCAAGTAAATTTTTGGCAATTTCCTATGCACATGATAATTCCTGTTTGAAAGGGACATAAGAAAATTTTCTTCAAAAAATACAAATCTCAAAATTTTCGAAACCACTTCCTCATAAACTTTCGAAACGCCATCTCAGAAAAATCCAACTCGAGGAAACCATAATACGAAAAATATTTCAATTGCATCCGGCCATATTTCGCCCAGACATCGAACTCGAATCTGCAGCGAACTACGATTATACCAACTTTTTCATGCAATAAATCCAACGCCAACTGTAACCCCACAGCTTTCATGTCGGTTTTCTGCAGCGCCGAGGTGATATACATATGCATATCTAAAAACCGCTCCATCGCACCGCCGAGTTCAGCTTGCTCGATTTCCAATTGCGATAGAAGATTTACAAACCATTCGAACGAACGTTGGTCGCGATTTATCCAGAAAAAGTCCACCTGCCAAGACCAAAAGCCAATATTACGACGACAAATTACCTCCTTGGCTACCTCCGCCTACAGCAAGACCGCCAAAACCGCGACCATGCATTCAACCATCATATATTACGTAAGTAAACCGCCATTATTAGCGTATTTTTATAGCTTTTTTCATCGCACACCGTCGTTCTGTACCAGAAAAGTATTTGACTTTTATTTATATCGTTTGAGCGTAAATTACGCGCCGTCCAATTACCCAGATTTTATATCATTTTTTATTATTGGCGCTTGCTTTATTGGCTGGCGCGATATTTGAGATTTATTTTAGTACGTAAAGGAGGATAAAAAAAAAAACCCACAAAGTCGTAAGTAGCAGTCATTTTCCACCAGAAGCCAAAGGCCTCGACTTACACCTTGGTACATACCTTCCTCAAGTGCATCACCGTCGGAGGTATATCGCTAACCCAGGAATGTTTGCATTGAGGACACATATGCCTAGCTTTCCAATACCGATGCATGATCGATTGTAAAATAGAGGCGAAAGGAGTGACGCCGATTCCGGTAGCCACCAAAACCGCGTGCTGAGCTCGGAAAATATGACTGGAGGGTGCACCGTATGGTCCATCGATGAATACCTAAGTGAACATTTACCATTTGGGAATGAGATTCGAGATGTATTGGAGCTGGGAAGGGACACCCTGAGGTACGATCGCCATCCACTCTATCGTAACTCAACTCACCTCTAAGGGTTTACCGACGGGATAATTAACACCTGTGGGAGCCATTATCGTCGATGTGCTTCCTTCGCTTATCATCTTAGCTTTACCCTCTTCGGCTGCTTTTTCCGAATTAGCGGTCTGCGGAGAAATTCGCGAATAATTATTCGAGTTTCGTTATAATAATGGTGTCTGGGGCAGGGTTACAATATGATGCTCACTTGGTTGGTCATAGCGTTAATTTTCGCTTCGTAATTCTCCAAGCTGGGGGTTTTAAACGCGATTATGGTCGGTTTATGTCTCATGTAGCGGAAGCTCTGGGCCAAAGATTTATTCTGCGGGCTCAAATAAGCCAAGCCGAGGGATTGCAGTCGGGCTCGTTTCATTTGACACTCGTCGAATGATTTTTCCGATTCTGATCTCATGTATTCTCGCAGACTACAACATAACACCAATCGTGGTAAGCCAACGCCTCATATATTTGGTCCCACACACTAAACTACTCGTACTAAACAGTGAACTACTTCTATCGCATCACAGAGAGCTCTCCATGACGACCCAGAAGTACCCAACATTTCATATAGATGGCATTCACTTACACTAGCAATCGTTCTCGTTTCTTGATTCGATTATCGATATCAGGCATCGACAACGATTTCGACAATGGAGCCTTTTTCTTGAGTAAAATTTTATGTAATTTTTCATCTTGATTTTTCTTTATCGCAGGGCACGTTTTGTTTATGTCTAAAATCACGTAAATAATTCTCTTTCAAATTAGCCGCCACCGGCTCGTTAATTATAATGGTACGTGAGGGAATTAGTCACTGTGAATGAGGAATTGGAGGTGTTAGAAGGGCAGAGGGAGATTGAGAATGGTATACTGACCATTATTTGACGATACAACCGACTCGACGCTGACGCTGTTGCCATCTGTCAAACTGTGTATTCGGAAATCCTCCGGTAAGCTGCTAAAGCTCTGATTTGTATAACCGGTCATTTCTTGTCGTTTGTGGTTTGGTTTACCGTGGATGGTGTGTCCACTTTTACCCGATAATTTACGTTCGAGAGTTCTGTACAAGATATAGTGCATGTATGTAATGCAATACTGAAGTCAGCGTTTAGAATTGATGCGATTTGTTATTTCAAGCGGAAAAAATGGAATTATTTTAGGTGAAATGAGAGAGCGATGTAGCACTCGAGAGGAGAAAAGTTTGGAGAAAATTATATCTCAGAGATATTTAGTAGAAAAATTAAAGAAACAGTTGATTTGGTAAAACAAAATCAATACTTGGTAACAGTTTAAAAAAAGCTCATACAAAAATTGAAAATAAAATTTAAGTACCAAAAATACTAAAACTCCCAATACCAAAAAAGGTTCGATAATTTTCCAAAATATATTTTTTTGTAATGTACCATCAATTACCTAAAATTATTATGAAACGGGGCAATTCACTATAAATATCGTAATTACCGCAATTTAACAAAATTACTGTAAATTTCCAAAAAAAAAGTGCAGAAATCAAGAATTTTCAAAAATTGTTGGAAATAAGGAAATTGAGAATTTATTTTATGCCTTCATTCAACAAAATTTTAGAAAAAGAGTAATGCTTTGGCAGACGGTGATACTTTGTTCAATGTTTGAAAGTTGTTATCTCCACCCCCCCCCCCCCCCCAAAATATGATATCCACAAAAACTGCCCAAGTCTCGTATTTTCCCCCTTTGAGTGCAGTAAAATTGGGCCCAAGAATCCCGAAATTTCAAAAAAATTAATTTCTCCGGAAGATGTACGTAAAAACAAAGTTCAGGTTCCTCAAATATAGTGTAACAATGCCAGTTTGGGGAAGATTTGGGATAGAATCACCCTCTTCCTGTCTCCAGGTCGAAAAAAATGTATTTTAATGACCAATCAGAAAATAAGTATAATGAATTTGGATTGAATTGGAGAACTTACAAAAGTGTTGACCCCCCTCCTTGAAAAACCTGGGAAATTTTGCATTTTGAGTGAGGAAAATTGCTCGTGGAGTCCAAAAAAAAAATACGTAAAATTATATCGGGCTCAAAACTTTTAAGTTTTTGCCCCACCAAATAATCGAAATTTCCTAATTTTTCTTGATGAAAATCTATTTTAACAAAAATACGAAAGTTGGCAAGACTGCAAAGATAATTTTTCAACTTTTTTATTCGAAATAATTTTTTTTGCATCAATAAGAGCTTTTTAGGTCCAATTTTTAGATCAAGTGCTCAAATACACTTTTTCGGGGGGCGAGGTGCCAGATAGGTGGCATCACCCAAAAGTGGCAAAAAACTCGTTTTTTTCAGAAGTGATCTGCTGACTTCACTTTGAGCACATTCAGCTTTATCCCTTTTTAAGCCAATGGTCTAGGATTTTTTATAATACATCTTTAACTCAGAATGTACCACCCACTTGGATTTAATAAAAATCCGTATATTTTTTTCACTCCACTTTAATGTACCTAAGTTCACTCAATTTCAAAAAAATTAAAAAATGATAGTTACAAACTGAAAAATTCTCAATATTTTGAAATCTTAAATGATAATCTTTTTAAAACTACTTTCCTTCCACAGGAAATGACTGAACATTTTTTTAGCTGCCTTCAAAAGGAGTAAAAGATTTGTTACCTTAAGAATTAATACAGAATTCTGCAGATTACTTCCATATCCCTTATGAGAAGGGGAAGAAGAGGGGCCAGAAATTGTTCCCACTAATTTCTTTTCATAAGAGACCAAACAAAAAACAGTATAGGGGAAAGGTCCAGGCCCTGGACAGGTCTACTAGGCCATGGGCAGTCACCATTTCACACGATGGCGTGCACTTTCTCAAAAAAAAATTAATTTGACAAATTAATGATATATATAATTAAAGGTAACGGCCCGGTTTTCCTTACACCCCTCCCCCCAATATTTCTCAAAATCATCATATTAAAAAATTAGTTTATACGGGAAATGGTCAAGAAAGTTACGCTGATTCCAACGAAACATTTAGTTTTTTTCTAGCTTTATTAGGTTGGAAGTTGTATGGGAGGGGGGGGGATAAAAACCTGCGAACTCGCGATTTTTCGCAAACAAATGTCAGCTTAAGGAGATGAAATAACGGGGCCGTTACCTCTATTCTTTTTTTCTAAATTTCATTTTAATGATTTAATAAAATAATTAAAATTAATAGATTCAATTTTAATTGGTATAAATCCATGATTAATTCCGCAAATTTCCGGGAACTGTCCAAAGATTAATAACAAATTTTTTTTTCTTGAAAAAGTGCACGCCATCGTGTGAAATGGTGACTGCCCATGACCTGGTAGACCTGTCCCGGGCCTGGACCTTTTCCCCAACTTAAATGAGAATTAAAATTTGAATTATTGAATTTCTAAACGTTTCAAGGTACCCACAAATCAACGACACCAAACCATAACCCATTTAAAAAACCAATAAACCGATCTCATTTACTTACGCTTTAAGCCTTTTAATATCTTCGTTTTCTGTGGTAATTTTAACATTACCGTTGGTCGCCGATACCATAATTTGATTAGGCACAGCGCCTGGTAACTCTTCGTTCAAATTATGCAACTTTTCTTGTTCTCTTTCAAAATAATCATACAACCGATTGGTCCATTCGCCAACCCCACGTATATGCAACCACATGTAATCTAAGACCAAAAACCATATCCGTTGAAGAAACATCACAATTTTTCCTGCCCACCAAACCAATACAGACCTTCTTGTTCCGGAGCACTACTAATAGTAAACGGATGCCATTCGTAGTGAGCTATCGCCGGAATATTAACAAACACGTAATCTCCGGGATGGAAATCGAAATGAGGGGGTCGTTTGATGACAAGATGGGTGACTCGGGAGGGCAGCAGGAGCCCAGAGCTGATGTATGTTTTACCCCGCTTGGAGCTAGTGACTGAAAATCGATAAATACGTTCGCACAGATAAATCAGTCCGGGCACGAGAATCCATTTCCAAAAATTAGGTCCGTGAATAATAAGCAATATCCAGAACGGTATGTACAGCAAATGGGTCCAATAGAATATCTACAAGTTTAGGTACATATTTACAATGGGCAACCTTCCATTGTCTCCGGATCAATACCAAAGGTACACGTAGGTTTGGAAACCCCAAACCAACACATACAAACCTCGAAACTACCTCCTCGACGTACGAATGGCTGAGAGCAAATGAACATTATTAATAAAATGAGAACCAAAACAATGCCGGTTGGATTGGCCCAGCCTTTAATCAATCCAAATAGTTCTGGTTTCGAGGTGAATAGCCACTCAGAGACGGTGTATTCTTCGGCATTTATGTACATATCTGGGATAACTTCGTAAGCTAAGGAAAAACAGACAGAGATGGTCCACGATCAAAATATCTGTGGCAAATCTCATAAACTTTCTCGAACCATTCACTTACTCAAATTCAACAAATGCATCACCGTGTGAACGACGCTATAAAAGCAGATAAACATTCCGGTCAACTTATGCATGTAGATGTGTTGATCGAGAGGCAGAAACGAGCTGGCACCTCTGGTACGTAGAAATGTTATGCAATGTCTCAGCATAAGAACCAGGATAAAAGCGCAATTAAAATTTAAACATTGCCCTGCAATCATCAAACGGGGCTCTTCATCAACAGCTCTAATATTTCAAATGTTTGGACTAGGAGGGGCGAACTTACCGCAAGCGCGGGCGAAAATCACATAATAGTTATAATCGCTATACTGAATGGCGCGTAATACAAAAAGCACTAGATTAATGAGCAGGAACAAGCCGAGGAAAGATAAATACACGTAATTATTTTTAATATATGGCAGCGTCAATTGGTACGGTTTCATGGTAACTAATTTGCCCACAAACGAGGCGGGTTTGCTTTTGCATTTGGGCTTCGGAGGCACCAGCCATCGATCTATGCTATAAAATCGACCAAAATATCAATCGAATTGGCATCCAGCATGCCCATTTCCCCAAATCCACCGCAACTACCTGATGGATAGATTTTCCAGTAATCCGTCATGTTTCTCTAGCTGGTTTTTCAACGCACCGTATGTGATGGCACCCCTCGTCTCGGCGTCTGCGTCTTCGAACAAAGCCATAGTCAAATCTTCGATTTGATCCTCGCTGAAACGCATACCATTCTCTTCCATACAAGCTCGCATTACATGCTGCAGTTCTCTGTGCTGGATTAGACCATCGCCTGCGTACATCAATTGACATATAGCAACGAAAACGTGACGATGACGTACGCACGGTTGCTACCGCCGTCGTCCCTCGTCCATCGCACACGCAACATTATAAGAAAAATACCACAGACACGAGCATTTAAGTGCATCCAACAAAACCAACCAACTACCGCGTGATTATGATTAATGAGCGTTAAAATGCCAAGCGCCGATAATGACAACTCGTCAGCTACAGCAAGAAAAACTATACTTTTAGCAGACAGGTCGTGCGGTTTTATAAAGTTGAAATGTTCCGCAGGACCACCGCATTTCGCATTCTTATTTAAATACACTTCACCGTTTTAGATCGTGCGTGCTTCAGTTCACATAGATACAAAGAGTGTTTGTTTTTTTTAAATGGAAACTTCACACCTCGACATGATTACGAGAACCTCGTGTCGTCGCCACTGCCGCCCCACGAAAGTTAAACAAGCCCGTAGCCGACCGTTCTTGTTAGAATAATGACAGGTGTATAAATAAGATTTATCGTTTTCTCATAGTCGTACCAACATTCGCAAACATTGTACGAGATGTGGGTACTTACCGTCCAAATCGTAAACTTTGAATAAAAACTTTATCTTGTCATCGGGCGTTTGTCCGGTGAACTGGTGCATCGAGTCGAGAAACTCTTGCAGAGATATCGAACCGGAATTATCTCTGTCAAAAATTTGGAATACACGTTCGGTGAAAAATGGCTAAAAAATGAGCAGAATTATTACATCGATCGAGATGCTCGTGGCCCAACGTGGCCCCAGTAGATAGGTGAATGAATAATAATGGCCTTTGCCAAAATAACACATCGAGGAAGAGTGAAATCTAATTGACCCAAATTATACATAGTCCAATAATAGTTACGAATATTCATAAAGTTTGCAAGAAACAAGAAAAGTGCTGATGCTTTTCTTTGGTGGAGAAGATAGGGATTCATGAATAGAACATCTCCTGCAATGAAGGACTCTGGTTTTAGAATGAATATACTAGAGCTCTTCACGAGGTCGTTCGTTGATCGCGAGACATCACACTCGCCTCGCTTATGTGCGATGACGAGTTTGAATGCGAGTACTCGCCAGCGCACCCTACGATAAGCGAGGCGAGGCGAGTTTGTATCGCATAGTGCAGTGATGGGTTTTGCCCTTTGAGATAACGATAATGAATAGGAATACAATACAAATACATGCGAGTATGAATGCGAGACTCACAGCGTGGTTCTTTGATGACATTCAAAAACGAAGTTGTTTTTGACTGCACTATGTAAAGGCTGACTTCATAACACAGTTACATTTCCAACTACTCATAAATTGCGTAATCTGTTTATAGAGAACTTTAGAATATTCATTTCCTATCAGGGCAATTACATGATTACACCAAGAATACTCACATTTTTGGTAATAAGTATCTTTTTAAAATCATCTCTCCTAATTTCCTTCTCATTGCCTACTGTTTGCCTGAACAGCTGCTCTAAGCATTCCAAGCTTTCCTTATCAAAGCCGGTTCGTTTTCTAGAAAAAATACACGAATTCAGAACACTGTGCCAGTAGTAAATTACAATGGTAGCTTCCACCGGTATAGAGACCAGTACCCATAATGTAAGAAGCATTATATGTACAACTGCGAACAGCATTTTAACATTTAGTTTTATGTATAGATACAGAGGTGATTTATCATAAGTATGAACTGTATGAAGCAATTGGTTCGGGCACAAATCAATCATGAATTATCGACTCGTCGATATTCGAACGATTTTAACATGTGGTGTATCGATTTATCATAAACCTAACACGATGGCGGTAATGCTTCTATAGCAATGGGTCGCGTCATTGAACTAAAAACAATATCTTCGTTGCTATGCCATTGTTTCAGATCTATTGTATTTTAATATGGTGGCTACGCCGCATAGATCCCAGAACTAATCGCGGAAATAAACATATAACCATATGAAGAAACATAGATACACGTATACCAGGGATAAATTCAAGTAGAATAGAGTTGGAACATCACATTACTAAATGCTTTCTTTATACGTACGAGCGTCGTACAATTATTTCTTTTTTTCAGAAAAATTTCCTTTCATGTACCACATGTCGAGTCTTGGAAGAGAGTAACGAGTACCGAGATGAGATTTCGTTAATCATTACGGTACCTAGGCTATCACGCTGTTGCCAACACCATGCGTAATGATAGGTATTAGAAATTTTCGTTGATGATATGTTAATGAACATGGACGCGAGGTCTCTTCGAGTAATTTATTCATTGATATTTTTTTTTTGTTTTGAAAAAAACACACGCGAGATGCGAAACGATTAAAAATGATTTAACTGGGCTCAACGTTTGGTTAGTTTCCTCTTTAGGGCTAAACTGACAATTAATGCAAATAGTTACCTATACTCGCCAAAAGCAACACGAGCGAGAGTAAACTAATGACAACGAGTACGAAATATGTTACAGGCCTACGAGTACCACACGAGTACCGGAGTAATTAACGTTACGTTTAATCGTTTTTGTTCTTCAACGAGTTGTTTAACAGATCGAAATCTGTATAATGCGGTATTTCCATTTAGATTAATCAAAATATGCAGTTGGTTGCAGTTGAGGAAGAGAAAAGGGGCATTTGAAATTGGAATGGAATATGGGGCAATTGGGAATGATGGGTATCTATTTTTATCAAAATGGTAACAGAACTTCAATTCTAAAGAATGTAACAGATAGCCCGGGAAAGATAAGTTTTTTATTCAAACTAATTGTTAAGAGGAATTTTTTGCAGTATTCTGTAGTGAAAGGGGTCCTAATTAACATACTAAAAGTTTCCCCCCGTAACACGCTTGCGTCGCGTGTTAGAGAGTGAAATGTGTTACCCCGCAGCGTTTTTTGCAATTATTTCGTGAAAAAAGAGGTTTTTCAAAAAAGTAGTTATGTAAAAAAAGATTTCTCATAAAATTACCTATCAGAAAGGTTCTTATAGTTTTTTTGTTTAAAGTCATTTTAACACTATAAAATCGTCCAGTCAATTATAGATTTTTCCGCGTGGAACAAGAAAAAATTACTCATTTTTTACTTGAGAGGAAAAAAGTTTTGAATTTATTTTGGGACCCAAGTTTGATGCCAACCCAGTTGGGGGAAAAGTCGCCCAAACGCTCTAAAAAAACGCGAGCGTTTTTTTG
>FIZU01044167.1:0-13557 GCA_900064475.1 Pseudococcus longispinus
AAAATTTTTAAAACAAAAAACAAAAATAAAAATAAAAAAAAATAAAAAAAAAAAATTTCTTTTTTCATTTTTTTAAAAAAAAAAAAAAAAAAAAAGAAAGTGAAAAAAAGAAGGGTGACACCGTTTTACCGGCAAGCTATACGAGTATATTGGACTTCTTAAGCCTCGAGTTGACGTCGTCGTAAACAACTTGCCTTTGCATACTTGTGCCTGGCTTATTTGATGGCGCTACGTTATAAACATTTCTGGTCAGGATCCTCTTTTTTTTCCAATGCTTTTTTTCTTTCTTTCTGTATGTATTTTTTTTTCTCCTTCGCGCGTCTCCTATCGGTGTAGTTATTTAGCGTAGGTGGAGAGAGTGTGGATAAAGGGAGGATGCTTCCCCCTACGTAGATATTTTCGCGCTTGTAATAAAGAAGATAAGTATTATCGTCTGTTATTGATCTATACAGCAGTTTTTCTCTCTCTTTTCTCTATACTATGCTCGGGTAATATATATATGAGATATTTAAGAGAGCGAAACATTTTTCGGTATATACGGTAAGAGGCTTTTGAAACGAATTTTCCTTCTTTTAAACTGGCAAGTTGTGCCGAACGATGATCGTATGTAGTATATAGTATATGAAAATACCATATCTGCTGCAGCGTCGTCGTCGTCGTCTTCGTTGTTGTTACTTATACGTATCTAAGAGTATATATTGTATGGTGTGGGAGAGAGAGTATAACACGATATTGTATAGAGAGAAAAGCAGCGCCGAGAAATGAGAGTAAATTATCTTAGGAGTAGAAAGAATACACGTACACGTATAACGAATAAAGATAGAATAAGCGCGAGTATGAGTTGTTAAGGGGGAATGAGGTGGAGGAGGGAAGAGGCGAGGAAAAAAATAAAAATAAAAAGTCAATATCGCCTAGTGTAGCGTGTATGTGTATGATGGCGTCGAAGATGCGTAAAATAAATGTGTAACTCCCTTCGGAGCTGGTAAAAGATAAACGATTTTCAGTTTTCGATAGTTGATTGTGTATGGTATATGTGTTTTTGTTATAACGCCGCCTAGACCGGCGAGCCCATCTTTGGGATAGGAAATTTTCAACCAGACTAAATCTAAACGTCGATCATAAGCCTTTTTTTTTGCTATGTTTCTCCTTTACTCCGGTATACGTTACACGTGCTACGAGTATGTATACGTTGATATTAGAGATTTTACACCCTCGAGCGAGTATACAGGGTGTCCTGGATGCGATTGGGTCTTTGATTGGGAGTGTAGGTGATTTTTTGGAGAGTTTGGGTGAAATATTTGCCTAGTTTGAGGGAATTTGGGAGAGTGGTGTTTTTAATCTGTGCGTTGAATTGTCTGTTAGGGAGGATTTACGTGATTTTACACTTGAATATGCATACAAGGTGTCCTAGGAGATGTTGAGAGCCTTCGATTGGTCGGGTAGGCAGTTTATTTTGTGTTTATGTAAGTATATTTGCCTATGTTTGAATTGAAGGAGCAGAAGTTGATGTGGCATAAGGTGATTTATTCTGCATGTTCCTGTGTGTATTTGACTACCTTCAAAATGAAGGGTAGAATAATCCCTTAAAATAGCTGACGAGTTTTGTTGAAACGTCAGATATTGAACTTGCCTCAAGTAATGAGTTGATGGTGCAATTTTATTTAGGCATTTACTTCCTAAGGCCACCAAGATCAGAAGATACTTTTTAGCATAGAATATAATTTTTCTATGGGTAATTCTGCGAAAAAACTTGACGAAATTCTCCCTCCATGACTTTTAAACATTTTGTCAGACTTTTTTGGGCTTGGAAAAATGTTCAAATTTCCAGTATTGCAAAAATTGTGAAAAATTTATAAAAATTATCTGAAAGTTGTAAAAGTAGTTCAAAATTTCATCCATTGAAAATGTTGCAAAAGTTGTGAAAAAGTCGTGGAAAAAGCTTGAAACGGTGTCAAAATTGTTCAAAATTTCATAAAAATCATTGAAAATGTTGCAAGTTGTCATAAAGTTGTGAAAATAGTCTAAAATGTTGTTAAAGTTGTTCAAAACTGTGTAAAAATCGTTTAAAATGCTGAAAAATATGTGAAAAAGTCGTGGAAAATGTGTAAAACGGTGTATGAATGTTCTGAATTTCATAAAAGTCACTGAAAATGTTGCAGAAGTCGTGAAAATTGTGAAAAAGTTATGAAAAAGTCGTGAAAAATGTATTGAAAATGTTGCAAAAATTGTGAAAAAGTCTAGAAACGGTGTAAAAATTGTTCAAATTTTCATAACAAGTGTTGGAAATGTTGAAAAATGTGTGAAAAAGTCGTTAAAATAGTTCAAAATTCCATAAAAATCATTAAAAACATTGAAAATTTTGTGAAAAAGTAGTAAAAAATGATGAATATATCATAATTTTTATGGATGTTTTGACAGTTTTCATAACAATTCAGATAGTTTTGATGAAATTTTCAAATTTGAAAAACCTTTTACGCCTTTTTCACGACTATTTCACAAAATTTTCAATATTGTGAATGAATTTTTATGAGATTCTAAACATTTATTCACCTTTTTACGCATTTTGAACGCCTTTTTCACCCATTTTTCAACGTTTTTACTGATTTTTTATGAAATTTTAAACAACTTTTACTCCATTTTGAACAATTTTCACGACTTTTTCACAACTTCTGCAACATTTTCAGTGACTTTTATGAAATTTAGAACATTCATACACAGTTTTCACATTTTTCCATGGCTTTTTCACAAATTTTTATTAAATTTTACTCATTTTTCACAAATTTTTCAACACAACATTTTGAACAATTTTCACTACTTTTTTTTTTTACAACTTTTGCAATATTTTCAGTGATTTTTACGAAATATTGTACATTTATACAACGTTTTACACATTTCCACGATTTTTTCCCAAATTTTTCAACATTTTCGGTGATTTTTATGAAATTCTGAACAACTTTTACAACATTTTGGACAATTTTCACGACTTTTTTTTCAACTTTTGCAATATTTTCAGTGACTTTTACGAAATGTTGAACATTAATAAGTTTTACACATTTTCCACGACTTTTTCGCAAATTTTTCAACATTTTCAATGACTTTTATGAAATTTTGAACAATTTCTACAACTTTTCAACCATTTTTCACGACTTTTAATAACTTTTTCAAAATTTATGATTTTTATGAAAATTTTCGACAATTTTTACAATGTTTTTATGACAACTTTTTCTCTACTTTTACAGCGCTTTCAATAATTTTCATGGATTTTTACCATAAAATATGCTTTTACTATGAATAATTTCGCGGAAAATTTGACAAAATTCTCGTACGGTGACTTTTACACATTTTGTCAGACTTTTTGGAACTTGAAAAAATTTTCAAATTTCCATTGACGTGTTTGATTTGGAAAATTTCAGATATTACGCTGACTTCCAGGCATTTTGTCAGACTTTTTTGAACTTGAGAAATTTTCAGGAACTCAAATGAATTTTTGGACTTGAAAAATTTCAAGAAAATTCAATTTCGGCATTTTGTCAGACTTTGTTGAATTTGGAAAAATTTTCAGATTTTTACTGACTTTTTGAACTTGGAATTGGATTTCAAAAATTGTTCAAAAAAAAATCCAATTTGATTGCTCGTTTTCGTATTAAAATGATAAAATTTTCACATCCAAATGTAATCTTTAGCCCCTTTAGAGCTTTAATAGAGCAAATTTACTCACACACGTGTAGTTCAGATTGCCGTATCGGCACTCGGAAGGCGCAGCACTGCGACCGAAACACCCTGTAGTAAGAAAGGAGGCGACGATAGTATATTTGGCACTTTTGAGGTAGCCGAATAAGGTTGAGCGAGTGGGAACCTATCGAAATGCAGGAAATTAAATATCACCTATTCACCGTTCAACGGTTTTAGGCGTGTTAAGAGACGTTTGAAATGTAATAAAAGGGTATCTCGTGAATACTTGGGCCTTTAACGAACCGAACGTGTTGGACATTTCGTTGCGGTGAATTCCGGCGGTCGCGGTAAGGCGGCTTGGGAATGGAAGAGGGATTTTTTTGTTGCATAAAGAAAAGCCTCTCTACCTGTCTTTCAATTTAAAGCCATGTCTGGTTCGGCTTGTTGATAATTTATCCAAAGATTTCGATTACGTCTTGGAATTGATTTAGTTTGCTCTTCTCCTCGGTCAACTTCGCTCCTTTTGATCGAATGTACTCGTACATAGGTTGCTATCGACGTAGAAAAACAGCAGACATCGAGTTCTACGTATGGCATTCGTGGTCGTATATACATATAAGTAAATGATGGCACGCGCGTAAAAGGGGCGTACGTATTATGACGAATTTCGTGACAAGAATTTTATCTATCCTTTGGGACTAAGTATGCTATGTACGTCGTATATGCATAAATGGAAAATATATATGGTGGAGGCGTCATCTCGGGGACAACAGAAATAAAAAAGCATTAACTGTACTGTGTGTTTTTTTTCGTCTATTCGATTTTTTTTCTGCGCGAAAGTCCATCGTAGCGTAGACTGTACGCGGTACGTATCGTATATAATATTCGTGTACATATGTGTACGTATGTACTCGTATTTCGGTATAATGAAAATAGATATTTATATTTTTTATCATTGAAATTGGCGAGACGGCGAATTTACGATAATATGCGGAATATCGCCGGACGATATTTATAGCGTTTGCGATCGTATCGTATACTTGAGTATCTGAATTCATATACTTTCGTACTATTGAAATATCGTGTTTGTGTATTTAGTCTAGTCGGGAACTCATCGAACCGTAATACTTTTTTTTTTCCAACGGAGCGTTGTTTTTATTTAATATAATTTTTAATCTTCTTACGTGTATTTACGCGAACCGCAAAATACTCCCGATTGTGGCGCAACGAGGAAAAAAAGGTACGATACCGACGATTTTATGAAAACATTATTTAGTAAAGGTGGTAAATGTTACGTTATTACGATTCGATTGCTGTATTAAATGACTTTTTAACTCTTCTTCCCGTCTCTATGCTTGTAGATACAGGGTGTTCCGATAGGAGTGCATCGCCTTCAAACCAGAAATGCAGCTACCTAAACTACATAAGTGTGTACATTAGGGTGGAGCGCGAAAAAAACGTACCTCGGATTTTGACCAAATTCAAAGGGGTGGTTCATATTTAGTTGGGGATGAACCATAGAAAATTTTAGACCCCTAGCTCAAAGGGAGGCGGAGCTAGGAGGACTCAAAGTGGGGTAGCTTTCGAAAAAAACGTGGTTTTTTGCCACTTTTGGGTGGCACCTCGGGCACATCCTCAAAGAGTTGCGGTTTGAGTTTCTACAGCTCCCCAAACCATCGATTTCGAAATTGGATACCACTTTTCCTACCCTACCAGGGGGTTAAAAAGTTGCAGGTTGGTGAAAAATCTAGATTTTTGATTTTTTTAAAAATGAAATACCCTTTGCTTAGTACCAAAACTGGACCTAAATAGGTCCTACTGATCCAAAAAAATCATTTCGATTGCAAAAATTAAAAAGTTTTTATTTGCAGTGTGACCAACTTCCGATTTTTATAAAAAACCTAAAATTTCGTAACTTTTCATAGTGAAAATCAATTTTTTATAAAAATTGAAAGTTGGTCACACTACAATTAAAACTTTTCAATTTTTTCAATCGAAATATTTTTTTTAATTGAAGGAGCTACAGTAGTTTGAAAATTTTAAGGTTTTTGTAACTCCTTCAATTTTCAAGTTAGACAAAATTTTGAAAGGATCAGTTCTGTGGAGGTTTTTATGCTCTACAAAATATGCTAATTAGGTTTTGTGTGATTCCAAAATTGAAAACATGGAAGACGATTTAAAAAATTTATTGTAGAGAAAAAAAATTCAAGAACTGTGCTTCTTTTCATTTTTCAGATAGTTGTAGCTTTTTTAATTTTTGAGCTAGGCAAAACATCGAAAGCTCATTTTGTAGACCTCAGAAATTTTTACAAAAATAGATTTTGCAAATTTTTTCTAAATTTTCAAATAGTCGAAGATTCTTCAATTTGCAGGTTTGACAAAATTTTTAAAATTCATTTTTAGCATATAGGATATGCTTTACTTTTAGACATTTTTTCAGACTTTTTTGGACTTGAAAATTTTTCCAGAATTCAAATGTCTTTTTCGACTTGAAAATTTCAACTTTATGGGCTTGAAAAAGTTCAATAAAAGTTTAAATCAGAATTTTGTCAGACAGCCTTTTACCTAACGCTGACTTTTAGACATTTTGTCAGATTTTTTTGTACTTGGAAAAATTTTTAGATTTCCATTCATTTTTTGGAGTTTGAAAATTTCAGAGATTATGCTGTTTTTTAGAATTTTTTTTTTCAGGCAACACTACACTTTTTTGACTTGAAAAATTTTTAGAATCACGCTAATTTTCCGACGTTGTGTCAGGCAGACTTCTTGGATTTGGGAAATTTCAGAGGTGACGCTGATTTCAAGATATTCTGTCAGGCTATTTTAGACGTTTTGGACTTGGGAAAATTTTTCTGATATGAAACAATTTTTTGGCCGGGGAAAATTTCAGAGATCATGCTGATTTTTAAGACATTTTGTCAGACAAACACATTAGATGCACTCCTACCGAGTCACCCTGTACAATTTAAAAAAAGAAAAAAAAACTGCGGGCATTTGAAAAAAGATGCATCGTAGAGGTAATTTTACACCGTCATTGTATTCTAACGAAGATTATACCTATACAATTGGTAATCGTTGCTTACGTTTCCTATTTTTTTTCTGAAATGAACGGCGTTACGTATAGGCAATGTATGGTACTAGATACACATGCTAAATTAATCGTTAGATTTTGCCATCTGTAGGTTAGATAGGTATTATTGGTTGGGAATTAGACGGATTACGATAGAAAATGAGGAAGAGGAAAAAAATACCATGAGAGAGAGAGAGAGCTACCAGGGTTTGCGTCTGTCTCTGTTCGTCTGGGCCGACGTTCTGTTCTGTGTGAAATACCACATCGTAATCGTCGTACCTACGCTTTTCCGATACATCCGATACAAGGGTGACCAATTCGAACCACGTTTGATTTATTTATTCGCATTATTCTTTTAAACGATGCCCATTACTTTTTTTATTCACTTTTGCTCGTTTCGACTTTTTACGATTCGTTAACGCGTCGGATTACGTTTAACCAGCGATGGCGGCGCGACGCTGCGTTCTAGTTCTATTCACAATGCCTTCCAAGAAGTGGAAGTGATTTTTCATAGCGGTGTTTTGTGTACGAGTTGGGTTTGTATGTAAGAATACGCCTCCGTCTCTGTGTACACGAGTAGAGTTCGCGTTCTTGGGCGTTTGATTGAAACGATGCGATTTCGGCGAAGAAATGATACCTGGATGTGGTTTTGAATGTTAAATCGAGCCGAAATTGCGACGAAGAGTGGAAGTGAAACGGTGATGTGGTGTGCGGAAGGATAGATGTGGTAGAAATTGCGACGGATTTGAATTTCATGGCGAAGTAGGAAATCTGGCCGTCGATTTTTGTGGATTTTTTGCCCCCTCTCCTTTCCCAACAGTTTTCCTGTGTGGATGCCAGGGCTCGAAATGGTCATTATTTTTGACCGGTTCGATTTTTTAGCAAAATTTTTAGTTGGAAAATGAAAAAAACGTCGAAACAACATGAAATTAACATAAAAAATGAAGAAATGACTCTCGAATTACACCGTACTTACCCCTTTGTCGACTCAAACTGTACTCGTAGGTGCTTGTACCTAAATATGATGAAATTTCAGCTTTTGAATGCTTTTTCTTGTAAAAATTATTTTTTCATGCTTCCCCCTCCCCCCTCCTTGAAAGCTAAAATTTCGAACCTTAAATTGTGATAGTGAAATTTAAGCTTCTGAATACTTCTTTTTGAAAAATTTTGTTTTAACGAAATGGCTGTAGGATTTTTTTTTTAATTTTACATAAAAATGACTGTTTCTCACCAATTCTCCCCCCCCCTCCCTCCAACAGAATGACAGTTTCAATTTGTGAGTCGTTGAGTCTGGTAATTTTTCAAATACGATTCAAAAGTTACGAGATTTTAACCCTTCAGACTTTGGTTCGTCCCTGATTATGCATGCCTGAAAATTGTTGATTTTTCTTCAAAAATTATGAGTAGGAACCATAATTGGAAAGGTGGATATAATTGTATCAAGTACTTGGAGAATTTTTTTTTCAATTTCATCTCACAATTGCATGTGTTATGGCTGGGTGTCAGTTTGAAAATTTTGTCCATTTTTCGTGACCATAAATTCAGTCATGAAATTCCTTGACGATGACTTTTGGTTTTGGGAAAATTTTCAGATTTCCCTCAACTTTTCGAACTTGGAAAATCAACTTTAAAACATTTTTTCAGACTTTTTTGAAATTTTTGGACTTGGAAAATTTCAATTTTAGGGACTTGAAAATTTCAAGAAAGTTCAAATCAAACATTTGGTCATTCAGCTTTTTTACCTAAAGTCGACTTTTAGACATTTTGTCAGACTTTTTTGAATTTAGAAAAATTTTCAGATTTCTACTGACTTTTTGTACTTAGAATTGGACTTCGAAAATTTTCCAAAAAAATCCATTACGAAATTCACTTACGAAAATCCGTCACAATGACTTCAGATATTTTGTCTGACTTTTTTGAACTTGAAAAAGTTTTCAAAATTCAAATGACTTTTTGGACTTGGAAAATTCTACGAGAAAAAAAAATATTCCATGTTGTATAGTTTCATGGGTAGTTTGAATGAGGACTTGTTTCCGAGATTTTACTTTTTGACATTTTTTTTTGGACCAAAATCAGTCATTCGAACGATTTATTCATTATTATCAGTGAAATCATTTTCGAGCCCTATATATGTCGTTCGTACATTCTCAAAAATTTCTGATTACAAATAGGGAGGCATTCAAGTACCCTTGACCTTGGAACTCTTTCATTTCTCCCCATTAAAAACGACTTTCACACTTGTAGGAAAAATAACAGGCGATATTAATGCAAAATAATAGAAAATTAAAATAATTCCGTATCCCGAAGTGATTATTTCCATACTTGGAGAATTATGCAGCACAACAATGGATGTGAGATGGGGTAATTAATCGTTATACTTACCGATTTAAATTACCCCAAGAGTCGTTGACTCCTTACGCATATCTAATCATCGGCCAGATCATTATCAGCGAAACAGCGATGTTATAATTTAAAAGAATGCGCGAATGTGAGTATGTGTAGGCCTATAGGAAACCTCGCTGTGTACGAAGAGGTTTACAACGCAGTGATTGCATCGCAATAAATGCATAGGTAGAGGTACTTAGCCGATGCATCGGTCTATATGCAATGCATTGCAGTTGCAAATGATGAAGTGAGACAGCCCAACGAACCGGATAAGATTGAACTAATCATGCCCACTAATGCGTATGTGTATGAAAAAAATTGCGTATTACAAGAGCATCGAGCAGCCTGGGAGCATACGAGGCATTTCGTACCAGCCAGAGTGGTTGATTGGCATAAACGTTGGCGTAATATACGCCCTCGGCGGTGGCGTAGATACATCACTACCGCAACACGTTAATTCGGCCAACTATGTAATTGAGAATCTTTTAAAGGATTTTTCTTCAGGTTTTTTTTTTCAATTCGATTCAATTGCCGAGAGTACGCTATTAAAAAGCTATTTGTATCAAATGCTAGGTTTCCATTAATTGAAATGTACTCGCGGGCTTTAAAAAACAGATGTATGCAACGTGTACGTAGCTGTAGTATGTGTGCGGTGCAATGGTAATATGTTGCATCTGGTGTGGTGCGGTGCATCTCTCTGTGTACTTCAATGATGCGTACTTGTACGCTGACGCGGATGGCTATTTACAAAATGTTTAAGGAATTTCTTCGCTTCTGTCTCTCTCTTTCTCGATGTGAGGTTCCGGAGCTATGTACTCGAAGTGTTGTTAGCAGCTGTGTTGTAATGGGTTTTTTTCTTAGAGTTGTTTTTCTTATTTTTTTTTTTTTACTGTTTTAATGACTGTATCGGATTGTGTTGGAAATTTTCCTAATTGGGTGCTTTCTTTCGAGTTTCGATGACGGATGTGGAAGAAGTTGAGAAGTACGTAGTTCTTAGTACGATATGATATACTTACTAATTGTGAGATGAAATTAGAGGGGTGGGGGAGTCGTTTCAGGCGAGAGGAGTTTTATTTTATTATGCAGTTTGATGGAAAAAGAGGACATAATCAAATTTTAATTTTTTCAAATCATCTCGAGAAAGTATTTCGAGATAAAAATGGTGAAATATCAATGTCTTCAGATTTTTTGAAATTTTTTTGAGGCATTGTTGGGGTGGACATCTCTAGAAAAATATTTTACCCAAAAATTTCCCCAATTCGTCTTTTTGGAAGAAAACTTCTGCTTTAACGCGTATCGGGGAATAATTTTGATTATACCAAAAATGTACCTATAAAGAAAGCATGGGTCTTTTTAAAGAACATCAAATGTGCTTTGCGCAATTTGTTTTCGTTATTCGGCCAGGCCTGTATTTAATACCAATTTTTTCGAAATCAGCTGGTGATATCGCGAGAAAAAATGAATAGGTAAATAACACTCTGAAGATGATTGATACAAAAAATTTAATGACGAAAGTTTGTGAAAAAAGGCGCGACGCAAAAAATTGTTTGCTTTTGGTGTCTAAAAGACGCTGTACCAAATATTCAAAAAATTGTTTCCTTTTGGTGTCTAAAAGACGCTGTACCAAATAATGAATTATGTTACCCTGTAATGAATAATCAAGATACCTACTTCTGAATATCACATCAATTGAATTAAAATAGTGAAATACGATTTATTCAATGGTGCATCTATGACTGAGTTTCCTCGTATTCTTCACAACTCGGAATCATAACACCAACATGAGTTCTCCATTTTTCAAAAATAATAAAAGTCTTATTCGACATCATAATTTTATTATATCAATATTCAACTTGGAAAAACCCATTTTGCGTTATGGGTTATGACATTTCAACATTGGAAAATCATCCAACATTTTATGGTAAAACTAGTTGGTAGTTCATCAAATTTCGTAGGAACGTTGAAAATTTGCAGGAAAACTATCGAGAATATTGTAAAAATGGTCAAAAATCATAATTGTCGAAATTCTTGTAAAAATTTTAGAAATTGTGGTAAAAATTGAAGAAAATCGTCGAAAATGTTGCAAATGTCAAAATTTTAACAAAAATCAGTCGAAACCGAAATATTGTAAAAACTGTAGAATAAAATCATTGTAATCGTCGAAAATACCGTTGAAATTATTGAGATTTCTCAAAAAATCATTTGAAGTATTGTAACAACGGCCAAAAGATCCTGAAGCCCATCGAAAATTTCTATACAATTTATTGAAATTCCATAAAAATCGGCAAAAACTTTGTTTAAAAAAACAAAAAATTCATTTGAAATATGGAAAATGTTGTAAAAATGGTTAAAATGCCACAAAAACGTTGCAATATTCACAAATTTTCATAAAAATAACGCTAAAATGCCAAGAAATCATGAAAATTTTGTAAAAATTCTAGCACTTTTTACGGATTTTATGATTTTTTGACCGTTTTTGCACCATTTTTACTGATTTTTGTAAACATTTCAACAATTTTAAAGACATTTTTGATAATTTTCACGATTTTTGATCGTTTTTTTATTTTTCATATTTTAAATTATTTTAATTATAATTTTAACAGTTTTTTTTCGAGATTTTCACAGTTTTCATGATTTTGTGAGTATTTCTACTGATTTTTGTGGCGATTCCATGAGTTTTTATGAAATTTTCGGCGATTTTCACCAGTTTTTTTTTTTTTTTTTTTTTTTTTTTTTTTAAATTTTTTTGAAATTTTCGGGGATTTTCCCCAGTTTTTTTTTTTTTTTTTTTTTTTTGATATTTCAAATGATTTTAATTATAATTTCAACAATTTTTACTAGATTTTTGAATGTTTGTATGATTTTGTGGTCATTTTTAGAATTTGCAACCAATTTTTTTTGTCAACTACAATAAGTTTTACCTCATTTTCAACAATTTTTATAATTTTTTGACAATTATTGCAATATTTGCGTTGGTTTTTATGCACTTTTTGAATATTTCAGCAACATTTCCAACAATTTTCTTGAGACTAGTCAACCGTAGCGGGCCACGCGACGTTCGACTGGAGGATTGGAACCGAAATTGAAACAGAAATCGAAATCAGGAAAACCACCTCAACCGATTTTTACCATAAGAAAGAAATCAAAAACCAATCACCCATATAAACTTTCAAAACTATAGGGGTATTTCGAGTTTTGAGGGAAAATCTCATGGTATACCCAAATGCCTTGTATTTGGTGGGGTGTGACGTCATCATTCAGTACTAATTATTGACTGTCTATAATCTTTTGTGAACGATTAGTATATTTTAAGAACTGATAGCGTATTTTTATCATCATTGTCATCCCCCTGAAAAGATAATTTATGATAAAAATACGCCATCTGTTTTCAAAATACCAATTGTTAACAGAAAATTATAGATAGCCAATAATTAGTACTGAATGATGACGTCACCAATGCCTAATTTGAGATTTTTTCTCAAAACTCGAAATTCCCTATAGTAAAAACGGATTAAATGTGAGAAAACCGAATGCACGAAGTTCCAATTCAGTAGACGAAAACCTGAACCACCACCACCGACTTGAAAACACAAGAAAATTAAATCGGTTTTGGTAGTTCTGGGTTTTATTTCAGGGTTTCACCTATTTTTTTTTTTTTTCTGAATAATTACCCACCTGATGTTTAGAATGAATGAAAATCAAAGTAATGGCACGAAAGCAATGAAACTATCATTATCAATAGTCTACTGAATATTGTAATTTTCTAAGTCGCGTTCAATGTTTTATTTGAATCAATTTACGATTTTTGGACTTTGAACATTTTACTGAAATGCTGACTTGGTGATTTTGCAACTTTATCATCGCATTGGAGGCATTGCCTTTTGAGAGATTGAAAAAAATTGAATTTGAAAAAAAAATTGAAAAACCAAAATGAAACATTGGAACCACTGAAACTAGGAAGAAAAGAGGTCACACGCGAAATAATAAATAACATCTGAAAAAAAAACTCTAACACAGCAAATGCGTTGGAAAAGCTTATTTTCTCGCTGTAAATTTCATAACAAGCCCTCAACAATCAACAAATTTCACTGCATATGAGTTTTTGAAGCGAAATCCAAATTTTGGAAAAAACGAACTGTATCATCAAATATCTTGAGAACTGGTTCACAAAATTGGAAATTGTATATGACCTTTCTTATGCGTATTTTCAAATGCTATCAAAAAGGTTATTTATGATTTTCACCTAACTGCAATATTCAAGGAGTTAGAGGTATTTGAAGACTTGAATGGTGAATACCTCGAGAACCGGTTCACAAAAATGAAAATACTATAGAACCTTTTTTATGCGTCTTTATAAATACTATGAAAAAGGTCATGTGCAATTTTCACTCAACTGCAATATTCAAGGCGCTAGAGGTATTTGAAAATTT
>FIZU01044172.1:0-10490 GCA_900064475.1 Pseudococcus longispinus
TTTTCGGTTTTTTTCGGTTTCGGTTTCAGTTTGAGTTTCGGTTTTTCCAACACTGGTACTTACGATACTTACTTTTAGGCAGAAAAGGTATGCCTTGTAGAAGACATTTTTATGGCTATTGGCTAGTTCAATTGGAAGAGAAGACTTTTGTCCCGGGAAAATTTTTGCTTGCTCATGACGCAAACTACCACCTGTTCGCTACTTTCTACGTACAAATATTAGCCCGACTACGCGTAGCGCAGCGCTTCCTCGTAGAGCCTTTGCACATTTTTAAAATCGTGATGTAGACCCTACTCAGTTGTCGCCTGTCGGTATTGCAGAAAAAGAAAAAAGAAGAAAGAAGAAAGAAGGAGCATAGGTATGAAGAAGCGGATAACTACATAGTACAAAACGTACGTACATTACATACGTAGACGATATCTATACGAACGTGTTTATCTATGAAAATTTATTACGGCTATTACAGAGTACACATATCTACGGAGACAGGCTAAACGAACTAATTGAACGTAATTGCTCATTGTACGTATAACCACTCCTGGGGCCATATATCATTGCCAAAATGTTATTTGATATCGAAAGAATAGGACGTGGTTTTTAATTCACGTTAATTGCGTAACGCGCGCAGCTAGAATTGGTTTTTAACGTTTTCATCTTGTTGGGGAATTTTCGAATCGGATGTCGCATCGCTTCGTTTACGTTCGTACGATTGCACATACCTTATACTTAACTCGCACACTAGTAATAAGCGAACGTATGCGAGTGTATATGCACGATGCACCGTTGACGAATTACAATTAAAAGGGGTTCGTACGATGGGAAACTGTCGCTAATGAACGGCGAAGTGTCTAACAGGTGTTGAAAGCTTTGAAAATGCTCTCGAAAAAACTCCTACATTTGGTAAAGTGGCGCTGAAAATTGAAAAGGTACTACATTTGGCTCAAAAGTTCCGCATTTTTTGTTCAAAATCAGCATGTCTACCGAGCACGAAAAAAACACAATATTTTGAAAACAACAGTTCGAAGTTTGTTTTTGACAATACTCCTTCGATTAGGTAAAAATATAAATTGAAAAAAATATTGAAATTTTAGGTTTGAATAATTTTTTTATGCAAAAAGTTTCGCCCTTTCTCCGCTCGGGCGTATCTAATATAATTAATTTGTTTTTTAAGCAAAATGATGGTTTTTTTTACCAAAATTATACGTGAAATCACTTTTTTTTCTCATCAACCTCCTACCCCTTGAACGCGTTTGTTTGGCTACGTCTTTGCCTCAAATGACTGTCTGGGTACTCTATTATTCTAAATTATCTAATCGCATTTTTGTTCAATTTAGTTTAACATGTTCCAAGTTGGTTACGAGTTGGAAATTTTGAGTAGCTGTAATTGACAATTTCAGCGATTTTGTTCCTTATTTTTAGAAAATCCTTCGGTTCGTCTCAAATGCCGGAGGATAGCCTCCTAGGTGGGCTCGAGTGGCCTGTAACCATCCACACAACATTGAAAACCGCGGAAAATAGTCTTCGTAAAACGTAGATTTTTTTGTGGTAGGTGGTTGGAACCACCGAAAGGCACTTCCAGGGCACACACTAAATCTATATGCCAAAGGCGACCTCATAAGTTAACGGGGGGGGGGGGAATCATTCGAGACTTTTTAAAGCCTAAAAATGATAAAATAATGGTTTTCTCTCCCTAATGATTGCTGTAGGACGATGATTTTTGAGTACGTTGTCTCTACTCTGTCGATTATCTATCAACCAATCTTATTTTCAACATTTTTTTGAATTTTTTGCTCCTATCTCAAAACAAATCTGGAAATGACCTATCGGGTACACGTAATATATAATTGGGGGTGGGAATGGTAATGTTCGCAGAAAATATTTTAAATTGCACGAATTTTCATTTTTGCGATTTCGTAGACACCGTGAAAATTCATCAAAAATTCAGCTTTTCGTCGAGAAAAAAAAATAGTATCTTGGTTATTTGGTTTTGTTGATTCGCTCAAAAAAAAAATGCCTTTGATCACGTTCATTTTGAATGGATAGATATTGAGTTTTTTTTAGAATTTTAGAATTTTTGCAAAAACTGAAATCATCTCTGGGTGGGGTGGGATGAAGGGAGGACGTAAACTCGAAGAATATCATTTTGAAGATCTTAAAAAAATCTGCATTCGGATTTGAAAATATTGTTAGACACGCTGTGCGAGTAGGTACAGTTGATACTACTAATATATTCCTACCTGTTACCTGATGTACCTCTACCAACCCCCGCTCATTAACAGGGCTTCATCTAGCTGTAATTATTGATCATCGACACATTTTGCTATTTTCATTTTCACGTAGGCTATAGACGGGCAAATTTTACGTATACGTACCTCATACCTACCCATTCGTAATGCGATTGCGATTCCGGCGTGGCAATGCGATGCCGGGCGTACGTTGCGTACATTTATTACTAATTTTTTCATAAAATAACTGCCATCGTCAGTACCGTTGATGAGCATTGCCGCGTTATCGGCCAAAGGGAAAAAGGAAATAATATGACGTGCGATAGATAACCGCGTCGCTTTTATCTGTCACCATGTAACTGTTTCCCGAAAGATAACCAACCATACCGATTGAATTACGCACGAAATTATAACGAATTAGTTTTTTATCCGTCTTTCCAATTTTCATGATTTTTTTTTAGTAGAAAATTCGACGAATATTATCGCATGTGGGGAATTTGAAATTACGAACAATTACCGGTCAGCGTAAAATGTACCTAATGTATCGACTACCTGGTACGCCTAGTTGAATGAAGTACGTATACGAATATCGAGTCGTGGAAGGGATTTCTGTCATTTTTCGTACGAACGAGGAACTATTTTTGAAAATAGCGAAAAATGAAATCATTTTTGAAAATTTTTTCCAAATAACGGGGGTATTAAGCAAAAAAAGACCTAAACACTAAACAAGTGTTAGGTTAGAAGTATCGGGTGAATGAAATTTCTCGGATACGGGGCAGCTCGCGAAGACACTGCGCTCAAATATTTACCTAAGCTTCGGCTTGTAAATATGAACGTAGAAGAGACGTGGTGCTTGTATCAGCGGGATGTGTGGTCTTCACGAAGGCAGCGCGCTTTAGGTATAAGTAGGTACGTATCTTCGTTTTATTTTCCAAACTTGAAAACGAAAAACGATGTGACAAGAATGTTGTGAAACGATCGAGACGATGATTTTCGTCGCATTAACTAAGGCGAAGTGTACATTTTATCGTATGTACCGGGTAAAGAGCGAAAGGAAGATGATACTAATGTGGAAAATTACGATGTATTAAACGTACGCGGCGCAGGCTCGCGCACAGAAAATAATAGGTAATTAAAAAACGGCGTACGGCGAACGAGGTCATTTCAATTACCTATTCATCGACTCGCGTAAACGTGAAATTACGTACGTAGAAATACGTACGTGTAAGCGAGTTCGTCTGTGTAGTACGCGCGTTCTGCAAATGAAAAAAATCGACGTTTGTTTAGGGGAAAATTCATAAAATACGTATTCGAAAGGTGTCTCGTGAAATAAGATATTTTTGCACAAGTTTCTGTAACCGCGGCCAACGCAATTCCGTAGCGGAATTCGATGAAATACTACATATTTTCGCGTCCAAAGAATACCGAGTTTAACGAATTAGGTATAGATACGCTATTAGATAGCTATTTTTATTAAATTTTTTCTATTCTCATTTTGTTTTCGCGCGTTCTTACGATATTGTATCGTAAGTTAGACGCTGAAAAACCTAGAACTACCAAACGTAGCATATTTCTACGGTTTATTACAACTGCGAGTGTACCTACGCCCGGGAAAATAGTTCGCCTTTGAGAAGATGTACGAGTATGCGGTGAAATGAAAACGTTGGGCGTCGTCGTGTCGTGATTTCACCTCGAAAAACAGGTGTATGCGTAGATTTAGATCTTTGTTGGGGCTACAGCCGGGTCGCCCGCCTAAAAATACCAAGATTTGAAATTTGCCGCAGGTGGGGAGGTGGAAGCACTCGATGAAATTTCCGAGGTTGACGGGGAACGCAACCCTCGCTGGAAGGTGGAGGACTGGAGGTACTGGAGCTGAAGGAATTCAAAATTTTTCAAATTCGAGGATCGGAAATGCCTGATTTTCACAGTAGTCGTAAGTACATTTATTACGCGCGAGCTAAGCGCGCTCGAAAATTTTTGCAAAAAAAGACATTTAAAAGCTGAAATTTCATCATTTTGACGTGTATATGTTTTATGACTGAGGTCAGTCTGAAAGATTTAGGCGTCATGAAAATCCGTCACGAAAAACCATCTCAAAATTTTTGCACCCTGACTTTTTGGACTCGAAAAAAATTTGTATCGTTTCAAAATTTGACCATTAGATATTTTATCAGAACATTTTTTTATCTGATTTTTCAATATTTCGTTAGGCTTTTGAAAACTTTAATAAATCTTTGAAAAATTCAAAGATATTTTGTAACTCCTATCGATGACTTTTTGAACTTGAAAGAAATTGAAAAATTTTACTGTTTTGACTTGAAAAATTTTCTAGAGATTCCGTACGTGTTCTGGCCGAGGGTCATTCTGAAAAGGGCTTCGCAAAAATCCGTCAAAACATTCGGCACAAATTTGCGTTGCTCAAAAATTGAAAAATTAAGTTTTTTCCCCGACTATTTTGGCTGAAGTTGAACGAGTTTCCATTTTAAAGTTGAAAAAAAAATTCGAGGCTCGTAGTTTTTTGTACTTAAAATGCGTAGAGCGTGTTTGATAGCCATGAAGACATATACGTGGAATGATTTACGAGCGTGTGTACATAATTTTTTCAGATAAAATTAGACCCTAAAAACTTTAAAAGCTGTGAAAAAATCGTCATAAACGCGTATAATGTTGTGAAAATAGTTGAAAATTTCGTATAAAATCGAGAAAATGGTGCAAAAGTTGTGAAAAAGTTGTCGAAATGGCTGTAATCGTGTCAAAACAGTTGAAAATTTCTTAAAAATCGTTGAAAATGTTGTAAAAATAGTGGGAAAAATGATCGAAAATTTCATTAATATTCTCGAAATCGTTGTAAAAGTAGTGAAAAAATTGACAGAAACGTTTAAAATTTTGTAAAAAGTTATCAAAAACCTGATAAAATCATTGAAAATGTGGCGAAGTAACGAAAGAATCGTCAAAAAAGTATAAAACGTTGTAAATATGGTCAAAAATTTTGTCAACATGATCGAAATTGTTGTATAAGTAGTGAAGAAGTTGACGTGTGCGTTTGCGATCAACAATTTATGCAATGTTCGTGGTCCGTGCTCGCGAAGGTACCCCCTAGGTGGCTGCGGCCATTAATAGCGTATTTACGGCGAAGCGTGAGTTTTATTATGGCCAGATAAAGAGCAAAAAAGACGCGCGCGTATACCTAAATTACCTACACCTTGAGCTGACCATTCGCAAACTCGATGCCCGAATGCGTTGCCTATATACTCGTACACGTGCGAAGACGTTCGGCGCGGCGCGCGTGTTGTTTTAATCATTCGTATAGGTATTCGTAGATCGTAGCGTATAATGTATGTATTACGATGGAAGATTACAGGTAGTATGGCCGCGCGGCGCTATCTTTCTCTTCTATAGCGTCTTTCTTAATTCAAAAATACTCGTACGTTGCCGTAGGTCGTCTTCATTTACGACGGTACGCGGTACTCGACGTATCGCGTATCTGTTGTACGAATCTTCCGACTTTACGCGCTTATTAATTGAATCGATGCCTGATGGTACGTATCGGTTCTTACCTACCGGATGTTGGTCTGGTAGTGTTGGAAAATATCGATTGATCTGAGAGTCGCCGATGCGGTACGACGTACCAGTATTACAGCGCTCGAGTCTGGCGATTGGCTAGTAATTAAGCACTTTTATGTACGGGGTGGTCCATATACGAGGTCGATGGTTTTGAAAATTGAAAAAAAAAGAACACCGGCTGCAAAAAATCAAAAATCTCGAAAACCAAGTCCCCTAGAAAAAAAGTGATAGCTCTTGAGAGACAGAAAATTTCGAGGTCTACCATTTTCATCTCTCGCATTTTTTTTCGTAGCGCCCTTAGTTTGGCCAGAAATTCCATATCTATAGGTACCTAACTTGCCAAGTCGATAATTTTGAAAATGAACGAGTCCAAAAAAAATCGCATCGACTTTGTAAATTTCTCATAAAAATTAATTTTCAGGCCAAACTAAGGGTGCTACGAAAAAAGGGCGAGAGATGAAAATTGTACGCCTTGAAATTCTCTTTCTCCTAAGAGCTGATAGGTTTTTTCTAAGGGGCTTAGTTTTCGAGATTTTTTCAGTCAAAGCTCGTTTCAATTTCAAAACCATCGACCATATAAATGGGCCTTCCTGTACTTGTAAAAGAAGAAACGACGCGTCAGTTGTACCCTGCAACAATTTTTGGTTCACCTTACTCTCAATCCCACCTATTTCCTTGTAAATTTACTATTCGAAGACGCTTTCGACTATCGGGAAACTATCGGCTGCAGGCTTATGAAGGGGGTAGGGGGTGTAGTGTGAGCTGTAAGCGAAAGGGCTTTTTTTGCAGATATTCGTAGAGACACGTGTACCTACCTGTCGCTCTGTAGGAAGCAAAATGCTCGACCTTGCGTTGGTATTGCGTATAAATACGTGTACCTGCTACCTAGTATAGGTAAAGCACATGCGTAAAATATCGATGGAAATGAGTCGTTTGCGAATCGCCGTATACCGGCACTTACGTAGATACGTACTTACTATTAGTTGAACTTGAGAAATGGGTCAAGTTCGATGTAACGTGGCGTTAATCAATACGAAAAATACGTTATCAACGAGAACGGCGCACACCGCTCCGTCGAGCCTACTATACAGTTCGAATTGGATGGTATCGTATCGTACCGTTACCATTTGTAAGTGTTTTAACGCGATATTAACGACTGCGACTCGTATGAATGGCGCAAATACTATCGGGGTGGGTAAGATTTGTGGGCGTTATCGGTTCGGTTTTCGGTATAGCAGGGAGTGAATTGCACCTACGTGTTTGCTACTAATACCTGATAGGAATTACGTGCGATTGACGACGCTGCGCTGCGCTGGCGCCCGCTACCACTCTGTCTTAGCACGTTCGCGAGATGTTTGAAATTGGACGATTAACGCTGGTACCAACCACCCAACTACCGATATCTGGGTCCTACCTACATAAATTTTCCTCCGAATTTCTCCGTCCATTTTCACTTTGGCGATTTGTATCGTGTATCGTTGTCACCTTTGCGATTGAAAATGCCGGGAAAATTCGTCCAAAATGGTCCGATTTTACGATAGTAGCGTACGGAGCCGTGCTAATTTGCTTTTTATCGCCCTGATAATCGAATCGGTTAGCACAGGCAGGGCTGGCGGAGCGAATTTTTCCCAACGGTAGAGTCCAGATTTCGGTTAAAGGAAAGGTGGGAAGAGAAGGGGATTGCGGTAAATCAAAAATAAGGTCCGTAGGTAGGATTTTCTTAGTCTGGACAGTTAGAATTGTAACCATGGCCATGAAAAATGAGTAAAATTGGTGAAAGAGGGCTAAAATAGGGTATAGGCGCCGAAAAGGTGTAAAATCGCAATTTTTCATTTTTTGAGCCCCGTAGAGATGACCGATTGAATCAACTCGAGAAACACGTCTTCGTTATAATTCGAACCTCTTGATCCCGAATTCCAAGTTAGTTTCCAGATAGTAGGTAGGAAATTCACCGAGTTGTGCTTAAATTGTTGGAATCGTCATTCTTCTTAGAAGATAAGAATTTATGCGTAAATGAACGTCAATTTTTACGAGAATTGACCATTTTCATCGACACAAATTTCACGAAATTGCCACTTTCTTCACGCGCAGAAATAAAGACGTTTCCACTATCAAACCACCCTCCTGCTCGCCTCTTTTGAACAATTTTTGATGTTCCCCTTTCCTAAAATTTTCTTGTGTTTCGTACTAAAAGGAAAACCGCGTGTAATTTCATCGTTTCGTTACAAATTATCTTCTTGATACTCGATGTCAAATGAGAACCGCAATATCGTACTCGTTCGGAGTTGATACTTTGCGACGCCGTCGATAATAATTTAGCCAACCTATCGTTCTACGAAGACTAACTGAAGTTTGCATTATGGAAGGAACGGGAAGGGTTGAAAATGGAAAATTTTCGACTCTCAATCGCATAAGTCGCAGCAACTTCAACAGGTTCCTAATACCTATCCTGTATCAGTGTACTCGTACTAGTTCGAGTAATTGACGAAAAATGTCTCGGGGAGATGTTCCAGCATTGGATTGTTTCAGCCGAGCTGCCTACGTTCGCGGTCGAAATTACTAACGACGTTTCCGCAAAAAGGAATTAATTGTTTGGAGAAGTTACCGCTGGAGAAGAAAAACACCTTTCGACTGCGTTTCAAAGAGAGGAGTAAATTATTTGAAATTGAGTACGAAACGTAAAACGTTGGTGTAGAAATTTCCCGATAAAAATTAGCCCTAACCGTGTAAATAATCTGATAAAAAAAAAAAAAAAGGTCGTCTTTCTTACGTAATGGCGTAAACGAGGACGGACGTGGCAAAGAAAAATATTTTTTCGCAACGCGACACCGTGTTCGAGTTCAACTTTGATGTGGAGAAGAACTCGAAGTAGGGGTAACTTTTCAAAGGCAATTCAACCGACAGGTATGCCTACGAGGGATTACAAAAATTACGAAAAACAAAAACACAAACAAAGTGTAGGTTGTTTTTCGTTGCGTATTGATTTTCGAAACGATGGTTCTCGGTTCTCGCTCTCCTCTGTTTCTGTGTGCGACAAATGCCACGCTACCTTTTTCATCTTGTCGAGAGATGAACTGTCGTATGCGCCGTGTCATTGTCTGATAAATATACGAAGGCGAAATTTTTTCATTTCACCGCGCCCGCCCGCCCCTTCCATTTCTCTTTCTCTTTTCCACATTTTCTCGTTCTTTCTACCTTCTTTTGTCATTTCCTTACCCATCTTTCTCACGTGGTACGAGGAAAATGAATGATGTATCGTACATACTCGTATAGGTAGATAGTAGGTGAGGTATTTGTTTTGCAGATATACTTATACGGTACGTACTTTAGTTACCTACATATAATCTATCCGTTTTCCTTGGCTAATCGAAACCCACGTTCTTCGATCTTGTATCAGTTGTCGATTTGACCCCCGCGATCGTGCGCTGCTTCCCCAAAGGTCTATAAAAAAGACTTGTCAAACTGAATTGAAAAAAAAAAAATGATACGCGAGGCCCCAACCCTTCGATTTGTGGCTAAAACTGAGGTAAATCTTTAGATAGCTTTATCGCGATAATTTGCTCGTACTCATCTCCCGTGCACAGCGGGTTATCGACGCGAATAACTAAATTACAAATGTTGAGCAGAGACCGCAATCAGTCTACTCTACGTACTATTCCGTTCAAAAATGAATTCATCTTCGATTTCAAATATTTACAAAATATGCGCGTATGTATGTAACTTAACGAATGTATGGTTTGGTTGGAAGAAAATAAGAAAATACATATGTATCCTACTCGATTAGTCGCACGTGAGAAATATAACTATTTACAAGTACGTACGGATTTCTCTGCCCGGGTTGCGCAATAAATAACCACGTTGTTAAGTTGGTTCTCGCGAGAGGGTTCGCTTGTGAAAATTGTGTGGAAAGTTTTCGTCTTTCCGAAGATTTTTTTTTTATCCTTTGAAAATTATTTTTGTAGAATGAAGTACTTATCTCCAATTCTTCGTTCATCATCCTGCGTTCGTTGGTCTCGTTGCTACGAAAAAAATGGGGTGTTCGAGGGAAACATTTTCAATTAGTTTTTGCGGGGTTTCCACGTGCTCGAACGTTTGACTTCCGTTTTATATACGAGTGCCATAAGTGCCCTTTATTTTGTTACTTTCAAAATCCAAAATGCCGAAAGCCCGAGGCTTTTCTAGAAATTACCAAGTACTTACCCCTTATATTTACGCAATTTTGCGAAACATTTGAAATAATGCGATGTGCTCGAAACAAATATCGCATATGACAGACCTCTGCGGGGCGTATTTAACGCAGGCTTTTGATAATCTGACACCCCCTGTCAATTCTAGAGTTGAAAAAATGAGGGAATTTTGGTTAATAAGTCGGCGGTTCGCGAACAAATCAACTCTCCGAGTAGTCGTTGGCCCACGTTTTTTGACCTGGAATTTGCGACTGTATTTTTCGAGGACAACTTTATCGTTCTTATTATTTTCATCGTAACGCCTAATTTTACAAATTAATTGGTATTTTCAAAATTTCGTACTGCGAGGAAGGTCTGCGATCTACGGATAAGTACATCATTTCTTTTCGATACAACCCCCGACCCTTTGTTTACGCATCGTACTTTATCGGTACCTATACCTATTCGCCTATATTTAGGGCCCGGGCAGTGTTTTCTGTTCCCCCCCCCCCCCTATACTGGTCTTTTTTGAGCT
>FIZU01044174.1:0-10106 GCA_900064475.1 Pseudococcus longispinus
AACTTTTTTTGTCCAAATATTCTGTCCAAATTTTTTGTCCAAATTATTTGTTCATTTTTCGTGTGCGCAAAAAACGTCACGAAATTCCTTGACGATGACTTTTAGACATTTTGTCAGAGTTTTTTGGACTTGGAAAATTTTTCAGATTTCCGTTGACTTTTTGAACTTATAAAATTTCAGAGGTAACACTGACTTTTAGACATTTTTTCAGACAAACAATTAAATTTAAAAAAAAATTGTATTACCCATCTTAATTACTCATCTTAATTACCCAACTGAATTACCCATCTTAATTGTCCAATTATTTGACGATGACTTTTAGACATTTTGTCAGACTTATTTGGAATTTTTTTTGATAATTTTTTCAATTTATAGTTTCTGCTTTTTTACCAAAAAAATTGGGGAGGAATTTCAGATTTTTTATTTTTGTGCTAAATTGTCTCATTTGCTATCGATTTTCTGATTCAATAGAAATCGTTCATGAGTTCACAATATCACGATCAGAATTAAATTAATTACTTTAGTCATTGAAGAATTCGTATTTTTTTTTGTCAGAATTATCTCATTCGAGAAAATCTCTGGTGGTTTTTTGATTGGGGGGGGGGGTGAACTACGAGATCACTCAGCTTATCACATTCGATTGAAAATGAAACGATTTTTGAGAAAGTCTAAATCTAGCTTTCAAAGTTTATAATTCTACGAATCAAATGAAAGGCGACGACGTGGATAAAATTCGACACGAAATACGAAATCGACACGAAACCATTTCGACTACACTCTGCAATTTCAATACCCCGCAAAACGCGAACAAATCCGCATAAAAAATGGCCACTTCCAAAATCAACGTATATCCAATTCTCGTATCAAAATTAAACTTCGGTTAATTACGCTCGACGATTAACAAAATCATGAACTTCGGTATAGATATCTCGCTACCTATAATAAACTTTTACCTCGCGGATATTTTAGCGCTTAGAACCAAACCGCGATAACGATCGGCCATTATATTTATAGCTTATCGCTTATATAAGAAATAAAAGGGGCGAAAGAGAACGCGAGAAGAAAGCGCATAAAAACAGCGGATTAAGTAGAGAACAGAACGACGACAATTCCGCAAATCAAGATATACCTACACTGTCGAGTTTTCATCTCGGTGTTGGGTGATGTCTTCGTCGGTGAGAATAGTTTTAATAGCGAACATCGTCATCGAACAATTTGCAAACATCGAAGTGCCCTTCATTTGAACATCGTTAAACGTTTCGACGACGTTTAAACACGGTATCGTGTATAAGTCAAGAGTAACAATAGGTAGAGACTAGAGAGATATAGATGGGAGTTTGGACTATGAGACGACGATGAAGATAAAGGCGAAGTAGACACATCCCCTCCACCAAAACCAAGATAATACGAAAGTTAGTAAAATTTGGGTAAGAAAACAAATTAATAAAATTGTATAGCGATAGGATGGTATTAGCATAGTTTGAGAAACCAGCATCGGTATTGGTCGAAGCACGATGTAGGATGAGAGATGGTAGAGCAGGGTGAGCAGGGAGGAAAAGTGTAACGGCGGATGTTTGGTGTACGATTGGAAAACTAATAATGCCAAGTGCAGCTGTGTTTGTCTTTGGGATTTCATCACACTTAAGATAGAAACACAAGTTTAATCAGAAACGGCGTAGTTAGATGGCGCCAACAAACAACTTTAATTGAAAGAGAGATTTGTACGTACGGAGGCCCGACTCGACTCGACTTCGGGTAATCGTCGATGTATATAGAGCTCTATATAGGTAGCTCCGATCTCCCGGGGATTATATCTTCGAGATTATATACCAGCAGCGACTGATTGATTAATACTCGGGGCTTTATGGGTTCGGCTACGAGAGGATAACCTGGCGAGTTTGATAGAAAAACCAAAATTGCATACGGTTCGAACCTTGAAAGACCGAGACGGCGAGAGTCTGTGGAATATTTCCACCTACAGATCTCACAAATAGTATTCCCATTATCGAAGCAAACGATATTGTAACGAATAATGGACTCGCAACGAGAACAATTTGTGCTATTAGACAAGAGCTTATCTTCGTAGATAAAAAAAGTTTGCCATTTTTTTTTTTGAATATTTATACAGTCGAAAGTTCTTAATTGGAAGTTGCCAAGTTTTGTTAACTTTTCGTCGACTATTTCTACAGCGATTTAAAAAGTAGAGTTGATTTTTTTGCACCGCCATACTGTCGCACATACCTGGCAACTTTTTTATTATCTAATGAAATTTACATTACGTTCGTCGAGCTCGTATATGAAATTGTTAATACGTACTTTTTACTCTTATTCGCAGCTTTGTAACCAATTACCAACGTATATCTAATGCCAGCCTGAGGAAAAAAATGAAGAAGATGGTCTCTAGAAAATGAAAAAAATATTCCACAGCAGCCATGTCTTTTTTGTGCACAGGTACGTACCGAATTCGACCCCTTTTTTTAGTATAGGATGCATTTTGCGAATATTTCAAATACCGAATAATTTCAATAAAATACCGAACACCTTTAAGGAACCAACATCGATATAAAGGGGAGAGACTTCAATATGAAATCCATCTTCTTTGTACACATTTTGTTGACAGGCGTTTATCGTTTTCGTAAGGTAAAAGCCGAAGACGGTTTCTATCACCCAGACTAATGTGAAACACCCTACCATCCTTTTATAATACTCTTTTTTTTTTTGGTACCTTTACGAATTATTTTCTCGTAAACGTGTTCCAAAGTGCGAGGTGATAAACGGGATGAAATATTCGGGTTGGGTTGGCGAAGTAGAGGTACTCGCGGGATTAATTTTTTTAATGTGACGAAATCGTCGTCGTGTCGAGTTTACGGTGGAGTGGGTTTGGAACGAGGATGAGGAGGGTGGGATATGATTTTTTTTGGAAGATGGAAATGGATTGTTTTTGGGGATTGGGTTGATGTTGTTTGTGATGTGTGGAGGTTTTTATTTGGGAAATGATTGAATTTTAGGTTTTGAGTGGAGTTTTTTTGAAAATGTTTCATCCTTTATTTTTTTCAGGCTCAACTTCTTAATATTTTCAGGTTTGAAAAATTAAAGTCATTTTAAAAAGTTCGAGTTTCAATTTTCATTTTCAAAAGCATTTTTTTGAAAAATTTTCACCAATAACAGTTTAATTAACGAGAGAGATTGGTAATTTTATGGTTTTGTTATTTTTTTTTCTGAAAAATTGTCTCGTTGGTTCTGTGAAAGTTCACACATTTTGTAGTTCTTAAATTTTGAATTGGAGGGAGGTTTTTTGAGTCTGGAAATCAGCATTTTCTTTGAAATTTTTCAAATCCAAAAAGTCAATGGAAATCTAAAAAATTTCACAAGCCCAAAAAAGCCTGACAAAATGTCTAAAAGTCATCAGCATAACTTCTGACTTTTCTAAGCTCAAAAAGTAAATATATATCAGAAAACTTTTCATTCAAAAAGTCTAAATTGTTCATTTGACAAAATGTCAAAAATTCAAGTTTCTATATTCAAAACACCTGAACTGTTTCTCTGACAAAATGTCCAAAAGTCAGCATTATCTCTATAATTTTCGTTCAAAAAGTCAATTGAAATTTGAAAATTTTCCAATTTTAAAAAGTCAATGGAAATCTGAAAATATTTCCAAGTCCAAAAAAGCCTGACAAAATGTCTAGAAGTCATCAGTATTATTTCTGACTTTTCTTAGGCTCAAAAAGTAAACATAAATCTAAAAAATTTTCAATCATGACCAATTGACCATATGTCTAAAATTCATACAAATATGGAAATTTTTCCAAGTCCAAAAAAGTCTGACAAAGTGTCTAAAAGCCATCGTAACGAAATTTTGTCACCAATTTCGTTATCTTTTTCGCGAAATTATCCATAGCAAAAGCTCAAAAAAGTTTCACAAAATGTCGAAAAGTTAGCGTTCGGTAAAAAGGTGTCAGGCAATATTCTGATTTGAACTTTTCTTGAAATTTTCCAAGTTCAAAAAGTCTCCCTTACAAAATATTGGGAATTTGGCGGAATTTCTAAAATTTGTCAAGTTTCATAAAGTCTAAAATTTTTGTCTGGCAAGATGTCTAAAAATCAGCACAATCTCCAAAATTTTCCAAGTCCAAAAAGTTGATAGAAATCTGAAAATTTTTCCAATTCCAAAAAAGTCTGACAAAATGTCTAAAAGTCAGCTTGGTGAATTTTCGTAACAGAAAACGAAAAGTCCAGAAATTCTAAAATAGCTTAACAAAATATATGAAAGTCAGCGTGATCTCTGAAATTTTTATAAATCCAAAAAGTCTGACAAAATATTGTGTAAAATTCAGAGTGACGGATTTTCATGAAGGAATTTCCAGTCAGAATTTCTGAAATTTTCCAGGTGGCAGAAAGTCTAAAATTGCCTGACAAAATGTCTGAAAGTCAGCGTGATCTCTAAAATTTTCAAGTCCGAAAATTCTTAAGTGTTTGCTTGATGAAATGTCTAAAAATCAGCATAATCTCTGAAATTTTCCAAGACCAAAAAGTGAATGGAAATTTGAAAATTTTCCAAGTCCAAAAGTCTGACAAAATATCTAAAATTCAGTAAGTTCAAAAAAATCTCGAAAATTTCTAAAAAATCAGCGTTAGGTAAAAAAATGGCTGACAATATTCTGACTTGAATTTTTCCTGAAATTTTCAAAGTCCGTAAAGTTGAAATTTTCAAAGTCCAAAAATTCATTTGAATTCTTGAAAATTTTCCAATTCGAAAAAAGTTTGACAAAATGTCTGAAAATCAGCATGATCTATGAAATTTTCCAAGTCCAAAAAATCTTTTGAAATCTGAAAAAAAGCGCGACAAAAAAAAATCTGAAAATAAAAATTTTCCAAGCCCACAAAAATTTGACAAAATGTCTAAAAGTCAACATGACGAAATTTCGTGTCAGAATTTGCAGGTTTGATCATCGTAAAAGCATGTCCTATGCTAATACTAGAAAAACAGCTGAATTTTCTTGATCATCGTCCAAATATCTCGAAACATCGAATAAATAGGCAGAAGAATGAAAAATATTGTAAAAATTCAAAATTTTTTTGATATTCAGTTTCCAAAATTTTGAACAATTTCGACTTAATTTTGGCTATTTCCATGAAATTTAACACAGTTTTAAACTGATTATTTCATGCACCTATGGAACGATTTTTGAACCGTTTTCACGATTTTTTTCTTAAATTTCTTAAAACTTGTTCAAAATGCAAGAAAAATTCAGGTTTTTGAACCACAAAAATTGTTGATTATGGATCGAAAATTGATAAAAATTCGATAAAAGTATTCGCGAAAGCATTCACAAATTCGTCAAAATTATTCGAAGTGCAGAAAAATTGGCAAGAAATTGCTGAAGTGAAATAAAATATCACCAAAATTGTGTAAAATGTTGAAAAAATGATTGAAAATATCAAAAAAATCACTTTGAAAGAAAAAATCGCTTAATTTGCACGAACAGGTTGAAAATGATGTAAAAACTGATAATAATTTAATTGGAAGACAAACAAAATATAATAAAAAAGTTTTCAGGATGTAGTCAAAATAGTTTGAAATTTTAGAAAAATTGTTAAAAATCTTGCACCTTCAGATTTGTGTTAGATTTCGAAGAAATCTCTCAAAATATCATGAAAATGGTTTAAAATGATGAAAAAAACTGTTCTATGTGAATAAAAGACGTGAGAATGAAACGTCATCAGAATTGCATGAAATATTAAGAAGTGACCAAAACGTATGAGAAATTGTTTAAAATATGAAAAATTGATAAATTTGAACAAAAACGTTAATAAAACTTTATACAATGTTATAAAAGTTTTCGAAACTTCATCAAAATTGTTTAAAATTCCAAAAAAGTCGTACAAAATTATACAACGTTGATAAAACTGCATCAGAATTTTGTGAAATATTGGAAAAATGGCTTAAAACGTGCTGAAAGAAGTTCAAAATGATAGAAAAGTGTGTTCAATTTGAAAGAACATTGAAAAAAAATTCATGTAGAAATTGATAAAATTACGTGCATTGCTGTAAAAAATTCTGATGTTGAAAATTTTCGTATGTTTTATTGAGATTTGATTAAAATTGTCAAATATGTTGAATCATAAACGAAATAGCATGCAGAATCAGCGAAATAAAAGTATGCAAAAATTTACGTTACTTCGTTGCTTGAAACCTAAATTTTGAACGATTTTGGCACAATTTTGACGATTTTTATAATTTTTTAACAATTATTTTGAACCAATTTTAACGATATTTTTGATGTTTTTTAAAAATCATCTTTACAAGAATTTGAATGAAACCATTTTCGCAAGATTTTGATGAATTTTGACGACTTTTTTTGGGTAATTTTGAATAATTTTTTTTTGCAATTCTATGACTTTCTACGTGCATTTGATCAATTTTTGCTGAATTTCATAAATGTTAATAGTATTTTTAACGACTTTTTTCAACGATTTTGAACAATTTTTTATGATGATTTGAAATGTTTGATTATTGAGTTGAGTATTAAAAAATTTGATTTTTTTCTTTCAAAATTTGATATGTATTTTCTAGATTTTACTTGAAATTTTCAAAATGTGAAATGCCTTTCAATATTTAAACTTTTTTTTTTGAAATTTCATATTTTGAGATATTTTTTATGGTTTGAACATTTAAATTTTTAAGCAGACTTTTTATTGAATTATCAAATTTTGAAATATTTTTCACATTTGAAAATTTTCTAATTACTTGACCTTTTTTAATATTAAATTGTCAAATTTTGATATCGTGCTTAAAAAAATTTTAAGTAAGTGGTACTTACCTAGGTACTTTTATTTTCTATCAAAAAAAACTTCATTTCTTTACATATCTTCAAAAACAAATCCATAAATATCGAAGCTCTTCCCTTTGAAAAAAACTCGGCCTGATTTTTAACTTCATCGAAAATTCAAATACGAAAAAATCGAGAAGATTTGATGCTTCGATTGAATTTAGCAACCACTGTTTGCCACTATCACCCAAAATCCTTTGAACAAACGTAAACGTATAAAAGCTTATCGACATTTGGTATACTCGGGTGTACTTTAAAAATGAACAAAAAAACCTATACTCAGCAACTTGAAAAGGTTTAACGTTGAATTTTCTCGTTCAAACTGCATTATATGGGTATGGTAAATTTGCATATTTTCTTTACACGTCGCGGCGATCTGCAGTTTACACGAGTTCAGCTGCTGCGAACTCTACTAAAAACTTATATAAAAAATATCAATCGCATCGTTTATTTGTATCAAACGCTGGAGAGATACGAAGTACAAAACGGAAAGAATGGTTTTGTAAAATGTTGAAAAATAATTTTAACGACAGTTGAAACGTCTTGAAGTATTTCCACATGTTCTTCGAATGAACTTTGTCGCTATACCAAATTTTGATTAAAACATAAAAGAGCCAGCAGCCGACGCGACGTTTCGCCTTTGAGATATTTATAGAAAAATGGCCACTTGTCATCGTTAATTTAGCCAACGTGTCGTCGAAAGGGCAAAAAATGTTCTCTATTGTGTTCGACATTCGACACAGTAGCTAAAGGTATTTTCAGACTCAAAAGAGCGTGTAAATTAAACCAGAAAACAGAAACGAGACGATGGCGGGCGGTGTTTCTTCCAAGAGTATAATTTGGTCGCATGTTATACGAATTTCAGCCATTATTTATATATTAATACGTGATCTAACGTTTGCCTGTGTTTTGACGTTTTGTTGCCAACAGACTTGGTAATCCTTTTTGTTCGATGATTGAGCTTTTCATTGTGACGAAGCTTTCGTTTAGAAAGGTGCCTAGGTAATTTTTGGATGATTGGATGTGGATAAAGGGATGGTTCTCGAAGTGAGGAATTATTGGTTGATGGGGTTCGTATGGTGATTTTTTGAAAATGAACATTCAAAAGGGGGGGTCTGCTTTTTTCTGATGATTTTTTTGTTGAGTGAGCATTCTCTTATATTTCCAAATTTTTTGAATTAATTTAATTGATTTTTTTTGAAAGGTTCTGGGAGGAGGTTACTGCAGGTTTTCTCAAACTTATTATTGAGATGATTTTCTATTTTTATTTATTTTTTCGTTAAAATTTTATCAAATTTTACTGATGAAATTCATCAATTTTTTGGTTCAAAATTTATTTTGCTGTAATTTTACTGAAAATTTTCTTACCAGTGCTGAAAATTTTCCAAAAATTCTAGATCTTGAGGACTTTTTTTTTTTATCAAATTCACCCTTTGGTCCAACCACCCCAAAATCTACCACCCTCACGAAACAAATTCTCGCTTAATTTCTTTCTAAACGATTCAACGATCTCGAAATCATTACGATTTGTAGCTCGATTACGTACCACGCTGCACACTCTACTACCCGAATAAATGAAGCTTAGATAAAAATCCTCTCTTAAATGGTAACCTTAACGGTGGTAAACGATTACGTATACGACGCGATAGCATTTCCGGCGCGGTGTATTAATTACATTCAATTAATTAGTAGAGTTGTCACGGTAATGGTATCGTAAGTGGCGGCATCGTGTCAGGGACCGGGCGGATAACGCAACCCGCTAAACTTCTCTCTTTCTCCGTTAACGTTTCGGTAATTACTCGCATCTATACATGGGGCCGGAGGAGGATGCGCTGGGAGAAGGGTTTATAGAATGTTTCTAGTCGTATTGTAACGATAAGAATTTATATCTACGTGAAGGTAGATATAAGTATTCAGGTGAAGCGCACGCGAAACAAAGATGAAAGTGTAAGATGGAGTTCCTTAATTGCTGTGGCGAGCGAGAGTGCATTGCGCAGAAGGATGGGGAGGTTATTGCTTTTTTTATTGGATGTTTTGATGAAATGGAAATTTTATGTTCGAGGTTTAATTTGAAACGTGGGTGAAATTTTGGTTTGTTTGATGCGATTTACGATTTTTTGGACCTTTAATTATGTTGAAAACTAAGTTGTAAGAAATTATTGAGAAGGTTGGAAAAGTGAAAATTTACAATATTAAAGCTTGATTTCCTGTTTTTTTTTTGTAATTTTCCCACCTCGATGCCATTTTGGCTTAGGATATGCTTTGCGATGACCAAATCTGCAAAAAAGTCACGAAATTCCGTCACACTGACTTTTAGACATTTTGTCAGAATTTTTGGACTTTGAAAAATTTTCAGATTTCTACTGACTTTTTGGGCTTGGAAAATTTCAGAGATGAACTGATTTTTAGACATTTTATCAGACAAATACTTTAGGCTGTCTGGATTTTGAAAATTTTAGAAATTACGCCGAATTTCTGACATTTGGTCAGGCAGACTTCTTGGACTTGAAAATTTCCAGAGATTACGCTGACTTTCAGACATTTTGTCAGACTATTTTAGATTTTGTGGGGTTGAAAAATTTTCCAATTTCGAACGATTTTTTGAACTTGAGAAATTTTAGAAATTCTGATTTTTCCGATTTTGAAAAATTTCATAAAATGGTCCGTTGACTTTTGAGCTTGGAAAAATTTAGATTGTTTCAAAAATTGACTTTTGACATTTCTAAGAGACATGATAACATTTTGTGTCCTACTCTTGTAACTTACAAATAGAGACGAAATTAGACATTATGCCGAACCCGGAATGCCCACTTCATTTTGACATAGCCGAAAGAGCTATCTGTGTGACAAGTGTCATATGGCATGTTACAAGTATCATATGATATGTGACATATGTCATATCTTGCGTTCTCATATAACATGTAAGCAATGTCATAACGCATGGCCAGTGCCATATGACACTTCACTAGAGAAATGTCATACGACGTGGGGCCAAGGCCAAGGTCATGGGATATGAGACTAATGTCGTATGACACTCGAGTGATTTCATATGACATGCAACTGATGTCATATGACAATCAAAATGGTCGCGTGACACAATATTCATGTCACGTGACACATTATTCATTTCACGTGACACATTATTCGTGTCATATGCCACAATATTTATGTCATATGACATATTATTGATGTCATGTGACATTATTGACGTCACGTGACATATTATTGACGTCACGTGACATATTATTGACGCCACGTGACATATTATTGACGTCA
>FIZU01044188.1:0-26682 GCA_900064475.1 Pseudococcus longispinus
ATAAATTGATGACGATTTTGAACAAAAATGGCAATTCTGACAAAAAACAACATTTCAGACCAAATCACATACATTTTGTCAGACTTTATGTAACTTATAAAAATTTTGAAATATGCAACGCCAATATTTTTTTTGATGACATTTTTCCAAAAGGGTTTGGTTTCCATTTTCTATCAAATTTTAAAATATTTTTGTCAAAGAGAAATCGGTTCCTACGTAACAGCAGCTAGGGAGATGGGCCGCTAGCCGCATAGTAAAAAAATACAGGATCGTTTAAAACAATTTCTCGATCTCTTCAAACCACAATTTAAAAAAAATACTAACTCCTTCCAAAAAAAAAAAAGAATAGAACAATCTTATTATTCCACACAAATCATCAAACTCATACACAACCGATTTTAACAATCACTCAATTAAATTCGTCGATCGTCATTTCCGTTTTAAATAACTCCGAATAAATTTTCTACTTACGATACTTGAACACATTCCGAAGTCGTATGATTCCTCCATCCGTCCAACGAACATTCAACATGACAGAAGCTTTTGCCACATTCTTCACAAATGCTGAACGTGTTTTTACTACAATGGGAACATTGCATCGGTTTGACATAATTTCGCGTCGGTTTACTTTCGGGCTCCTTCTATAAAAAACAAACAAAAAAAAACAGATCTGGTGAAACACCTGTACGTAAAATTACTCGATAATTTGGTATCAGCATCGAAAAGAAAACTTACTTTAATGATCAAATTTTTCAACTCCATTTCTTCGGCAACGTTTCTAAAAAAAATATTAAATATCAGGTTAGAACACTCATATCGAACTAGAAAATACTGCAAATGTAACAAATGAAAATATTTCAGTTAAGCTATGCCATTGGAAAGAGGGGAATGTGGGCGGAGAATGCGAAAAGCTGGAATTTTCAAGACCATTATAGCGAATAATGATCTAAACTAACGAATTCGTCTTTATCGATAACTATTTTTAACGTGACTTCTTATCTTCACCAGCGGAGGTATAAACTTTATATCAATACATACAAGCAACAAATTTCTAACCACACGCTCGAATGAAAAAATAAAACCGGTACTTCGATAACGTCAAAATACTCCAATCAGAAAGAGAAGAAAACTATTTTCAATACATTATCACAATTTGTTATTTTTGGAATGATGTTACGAACAGTCGTGCTTGAAAATGCTTAAAAGGATTGGTTTAATTTATCTTTTCCTAACCCAACTTCACGTAATCTTCAAAAGGAGACCTATGATTGTTATCTAGAAAATGGAGGCGAAAAGATAAAAATATAGTCGAGAAAATATCTGCTTAGCTATTCGCATTCCTAAGACCAGATGTTTCAATTGAGCAAACAAAATCAACTTCAAAGAACTCGGTAATTAATTTACAAAGTCATCGAAAATCCTAAATAGTTTCAATCTCAATTTTCGTCAAAGAAAACGACCTAAATACGACATGAAAAATTAAAAAAGTCACGAATTAATTTCAAACACAATAACGCGATAAAGCTACAAAAAAACAACGTACGAAGTCATCAAATCTACTTCAACACTAAAAAAATAACCCATTTACCTATTCAAAGTAGACGAGGACGACGAAACAGATGCTACAGATGGCGGACGATGACGATTTTCAGCGTTATCACGTGCTCTGAAATTATTCCTATCTCGTTCAACGTTGATCTTCGCCTCGGAGCCGTTATAATCGTTGGAAAACTCTTTGGACGATCGACCAGCACGATTTTCAGCGTTCTCGCGAGATCTGAAATTATTCGTATCTCGTTCGACGTAGGTCTTCGTCGACGAACCGTTGTAATCGTTGAAGAACTCTCTGGACGGTGGACGAGGACGAAATTCTGCGTTATCTCGTGGTCTGAAATTCTCACTTCGTTCAACGTTGTTATCGATTGACGAGTTGGAATCAGTGGTCAATTCTTTGGATGGCGGACGAGGATGAAATTTCGCGTTGTCACGTGGTCTAGAATTATTTGAGTCACGATTGAAGTTGGTCCTCGATGCCGAACTTCTGAATTCCGAAGGTTCGTTGAACGTAGTCGATACGTTTTTTTCTTCGTCTCTAGGCGAAGTATCAGCGTTCCTTCTATTGGAATCGTTGTTGCCAGAAATCGAAATAAATTGCGTGAATATTCGAGCACGCGAAATACATATGGAATAATCAAATTATGCTTACAATCTGGAATTATTCGATTGGTTGTAATTCCTTTGGCTTCGGTCGTTTTTTCTCGAATTGGTAGGATCTTTTGCGTAATGAACCTTGAATTCGAATTTATCGCTATCGTTGAAAGCTCGAATAGCCTCAGTCGCCGAACTATATTATACACAATTACACTCGAAATTAGTTCGCTAAAAATATGCACCGAATTCGAATCATAATTATTATACAGTCAGATAAATAAAATTAAACAAACACTTCGTTACACGAAAACGTGGTAAAAGTACCAGGACGCTACGATAACAAATCAAACTCCAATTCTAACACATCAAAAACACACACTAGCGCATCCTGAAACATTCAAAACATCGCCATCTTCTAGTCTTTTGAATAGTGCCATCGAGAAACGAAATGAGCAAAAGGGGAGCGAGCAAACACGCTGGAATACTCGTCGAATGCAACAGAAAATAAAAGGAGATAACGAAGCTGCCCATACAATGCACGTGTTTTATTGCTTCTTTTCATTTGAACTAAACGTGTCACGTGATACAACAAGGGTAACAGAACGTTGATCGACATACGAACATGTACAATCATTTTCGAATTGTTCTATTTAATTGATCTCATTATAGTAGTAGATTAATGAAGGATAAAATTTATTAGCCATTCGAATTAGAATTTTCGACAAGTGAACTGAGATGATAGTAAAAGAAATCATAATTTATTTAAAATATTTTTTCGCAATCTACAATTCTGAGTTGATTCTCAGTATCTTATCAGTGAAAAATCGTTCATCAATGCACAGGTACGCATAGACATAATATTTTGATATACAGGGTGTTCTGGGAATCGTCTGCCATAAGCAAGATTTGAATACAACAGGGTACCACTAAAAAAAAACTTTATGTACACGTGGTGCCTAAGTTTGAAAATGAAGGAGCTAAAAAACTTTTAAAATCGGTAGCAAAATCGATTGGCAACCCTCCGTTCAAAAATTTTTTCGGCGCCGGAAGCGAATAGCCCATCGATAAAGCAAAAAAAGATCTCATTACATTGGTATGCCTATCTTTAAAATTGAAGGAGTTAATGCAAGAAGAAACTCTTGTGTAAAGTGATGCCTACCTCAATTTATTACGCTGCCCTGGTGAGACATGAAAATTGAAAATTGCATGATTCCATCAAAACAATGCATAAAATATGTGTAACTTTTTGAGAGGGACCAAAAAATTATGCGAAAAATTTGCTTATCTTTGAAAATTGAGGCGCTACGGAGCCTTAAACTTCAATTTTCAAAGCAGCGCCTTCATTTTTAAAGATGGGCAAATTTTTCACTTGACTTTTTTTGTTCGTCTCAAAAAGTTACACCTGTTTCATGTATTGTTTTGATAAAATTATGTAATTGGGCTTTTACGGTTGCGCGGGTTGCATATTTTTTGCCATTCGGTTTGGCCCTTTCTTATCAATTTTTTTTTCTTCGAAATAACTTGAAAAAGAAGAAATTTTAGAAATCCATCATAATAACTTGTCTGATAGAGGATGAAGTAAGCTTTCTAATGATGTAATCACCTTTTGTTTTTGTGCAAGTTTATAAATCATCGTATTGTTGTCATTTTATTTTAAAGAAATGCGATGATTTATAAACTTGCACAAAATCAAAAAGTAATTACATCATTAGAAAGCTTATTTCATCTTCTTCCAAACAAATTATTATAATGGATTTCCAAAATTACTTCTTTCTCAAATTATTTTGAAGAAATAAAAAAAATTGATAAGAAAGAGCCAAACCGAATGGCAAAAAATATGCAACCCGCGCAACCGTAAAAGACCAATTTTTGTAAACCAGTGCCCCTTCCAAATCGAGATAGGCACTTGGTGTACTGCATATCAAGTTTTTTGTTAGTGGTACTCAGAACACCCTGTATTTCAATAATTTCAAGTATTTTTTCAAGAAGATGAAATTGTGAGATGGTTTACATAAAAAATTTGGTCATATGCTTACCAGTGGTTGGGCAAAATTCACTGCGTATCTCATTTAGATGAAAAAACGAAAATTCATTATCAATTAAGCAAGGATTTACTCTTCAGATACATGAATATGACTAAGACACGATTCAAAAAGCGTCACACGTGCAACTCATTAAAAATTACAAAGCGATACTACACACAAGCATATTTTTCGTAAAAAAATATTTGAAACTACACAGCTCATTGGTTCTCAATACTTCAGTGATTCACTTTTCGAACCACTTCTTAACATCATTTTGGTTGAATTTTCAACATCGAACGTTTCAATTCACAAATGTAAACAAATACCTACAACTTTAGTACATATTAAAACATGCGTTTATTCTATGATTCATCTACTTACGCTTGCGTTTTGTAAGTGACGTATCCGAAGGGGGATGCCCCACTTTTTGGATACACAATTTTGACATCGGTAACTTGGCCGTAATGTGAGAAAATATTTCTCAAAGAGTCCTGCAAAAACACATAATACAAAATTAACACCACTCTGACTTTACTACGGTGTTTTTCGACATCGCGAGGTGTATACATGCGTTATACGTACTTCAGTATTTCGAGAATCCAATGGACAAACCCAAAGCGTGTATGCATTATTTGCTTCTCTGCCACTGCAACAAAAATACGTGCAAATGATCATATCGTAGTAGAAATAATTCCACGATGAAAATTAGAACGAAGTTAGAATGTTTGGGCAATTTTACCGCGAATTGGATGATTGTAATTCCAACGGTATATTCGCTCCAGCTCCGGTATTATATGAGTTGCGCGATTTATCGTTATAGTCTTCGGTTAGAGGATCCCAACCGTCCCAATCCGCGTCCGCCATCTAATGATTAGGATAGTTAGTAAATAGCATGCGAAGATGTGTATTTTAATCAGGTAGCACATGTTGTTTAATAATAGTTGAAGTTTTGTAATGCAGTGTGATACAACTCACTTTTCGAGGTAATAAATCGCAGATTGATTAAAGATGGAATTAAACCGTAAAACACATCATAACAAGTTAAAAATATAAAACAATAATAAAAGATTTCTTCGAAATATGGACGTAGAAATCGAAACAAAATAAACTCGAAAGTTGAACTCGATCCATCGATCACTCTTCTACATCGTAAAAATATAAATATTTCTTTGCTTCCTCTCTCCACGCGTCTCGTGATCACAAGATGACCTCACCGGAATCCCAATGGGTGACCGATCAATTTTGTGCACCCCTCAGATAATGTTTTGCTATAAAAAAAGTAAAGTTGGTAACAGTTAATCCAGAATAACGAACCATGATTGGTCAATTTCGGATGCAGTGTTACCAATCAAAAATTATTCTCAACGAAAAAAAGTGAAATCCAAGACGTAATTCTTATCGTATTTACGAAAATTACCATAAATACCTATTTTCTCACCTATCTTATGCCTGATTGGTTATTTTTTTTAAATAAAGGGTTCTCAACTTTTCAAATCAACAATGGTTCCCAATTGAACATGTTTATTGGTAGGAATTTTGGCGGGCTAAGACAAGCTAGGCCAAATTGCCAAAGGCTGTCTGTTCTACTTCTATTATATTCCAAGACAAGATTATGGTTTCACTTTCAGTTTCTGGCTTGTATCGTATTGTACTTACTAGATTTCAGCAACTCAGAACTCTTTCAGCCACTCACTGAGTCACTAGAAATTGGAAAATTTCATCACGTGTTATCATCTTTTTACCTTAGATCAATTTTATCTAAGTTTTCTAAGCCTTTCACTTACCATAAACCAAACCTTACCAAACCTTACACCAAAATCATAAACTGCTAGTTTGATTGAAAAAGTTAATTCACTATCACTTTCAGTTGTCGTGCTATAAGATGTACTTAGCTACTTATAGAGGAATAAGGAGTAGAGTAGGTATTAAAATTAAAAAAAAAACAAGTATTTCAAAGAGTGAATAAAAGATGAAATTACGGTAGCAAAAAAGATAAATTGTTCACACAATTTGATTATGATTTATTTCAAATTATTAATTCCACTTCCAACTTCCAATAATTAAAAAAAAATCATTCATAAAAGAAATCAATAATATCACACAAAAAATTGTAGGCGAAAGGTTTTAAAGCATCCTTAGGCAAAGAATTTCTAAAAAAAAAGACTATAAAAATTTTCACTCATCGTTATGGTCAGCGAACCGTATGAAAAATAGCAAATTTTTATTTAAAAAACCACCAGAAATTGTCAGTAGGAGCGTAGGTATCATACGAACTACGCCAGGAAACGGATAACTTCTCAGAATGTAGAACTACTTGTTTTTAAAGGAAAATTTCTGACAACTTACCGGACTACTACGTCATTTGTTGTTATAATCTACATTTGTTTATTAAAAAAAACCATCGAATTAATATTCCAGTGCAATTGATGGTCGTGTGAAGTTTATATTTTCATTCACGAGTAGCATTTCATCGTTTTACTTTACGTATTTAATTATTCATTTGCGAAGTGGTAGTGATTGTATTGGTATTGTTAATTTTGATGAAATTTACTTTGAAAATGGATTATTTTGCGCGAATTTTTTTATGCTTGAGTAGCATTCATCTGGTTTTGTCTCAGCAAGGTTAGATATATTTCCTACTACTTAGCTTAGTACCCATATAATTATGCTTCTTTGTTGAGGTTTCAGGCGTATGTTTTTTTTTATATAATATGTTTGATAATTATACCGAATATTTTTACTAACTATTTTTACGCGCGAAGAGAACTGTGTGCAACTAATGTATAGGCTACAGGCAATAAATATGAATTATTTTTGAAAATATATCCAATACAAGTAACCTTCATAATTTAAATTCTAAATTCATAAAACCTCAAACTTTGAATTCGTTTTTTTGCAATGCTTCAAAAAATCATATATTTTTTTTTTTTTCAAAACCGAATATGTAAAAAGTTCTGGCTTCTCATATGCTTTTCTGATAAGTACCTATTTAAATCCAGGTATAAATAGTTTGGTTTCATATAGATTTTTTTTTCAATTTATTAGTTCAAATAGGTACAAACGTGCTTTATGTTTGTGAAATCAGAAAAAGGGCCTCAAATAAAATATTTTTGGCATAAAATTTTGAAGAAAAAATTTCAAACGATTTATGCAGCTTTTGGGAAATTATTCATTGAATTTCATTGTGTATATATGATGACCATAAAAATGAAAAAATATATAAATATTTAAAAAGATATAAATTAAAAATAGAATTTTGAACCTTACAAAGGTCAACAGTGTCTATTTGTTTTAAAAATTTCGAACCTCATGTGCCTAGTACCTACCAGAGTACAAGTAGTGAAGTATTTTCTAATTTTTTTTTTTTGAAATAAGCATATCATCTTCATGGGGAGTTATATTGCGTGGGATAAATCCTAGATCATGGTCAAATCTCAGATCACATTTACCCTTACCTAGTCCTACTCTCTAGTATTCGAGGAAAACCCCATCATTACTCTACTTCTACCAAAAAGTCATCAACACTTGTGAAGAACCGGTTTCATTCTATGGTGGGCCTTAACCTTATGATTATAAACTTTTTAATCTAATAATACCGCTTGATATTCAGTCATAAATATATTTTAATGTTGGTTTAAATAGCAGTAGCGTGTTTATCGGTTGAAAATTTAAACGGTTCGTTGATTATTATATATTTACATGTACGTAGACCTTCATACGCATAAAAATATTTATAAAGTTGTGATGTACTTACCTACTTAGATGATGTTATCAATTTTTGAGATTTCTGGTGCTTCGAGGTTTTCGAATGAGTTCGTTTTATATCTATCTATTGACGTCAATTTCGACTTAATTTCACGAATATCCACCTGAATAGTAATTATTTGCTATTAAATTCTATTTTTTAGATTTATAATATCGTTTCTTTAAAAATGATCATGATTTATGACATACCTATTTTTTGGTATTACGTATCTCTACATACCTAAACCACTTTACAACTTTAAATTTCGACATTCAATTTACTTACTTTTACTGTAGTATCTTAAATTTGTGAATGAATGAATCAAGCATACTTAAGTGTTTAATTTTGACAAGAAATCATATCAGCGGCTCGGAATATTTTTTTAAAACAAGTTTATTCCTTCCGGCTCGGGTTTTTCCTTTTTTTCTGTGTTTTCAAGTAAAACAAAAAACCCGATGCTTTGTTAGATAATATAGATTTATAAGGAAATATTTTATCATTCTGATTGAGACCTACTTATAATTTGTCAGCACCTGCACCATATCCCAAACTTATTGCCCAATAATTATTCAAATTAATTGATTTTATAATCGAGTCGAGTCATTCTATTTTTCCTTTATTCTGTTCTGATACCAATAAGTGAATACTCTAGAAGAATTCTTCGATTTGAACGTGTCATATAATCGAATTCTTGGCTCATGTCCAAATATGCATACCTGCACCCAAACACCTCTATCTACTTCATTGCATATCTGAGATATGAGTCTAGGCTCACAAAAGTTGAGATGGCATATTTCGACGAAAACTATGATGGTTCATTCGTTACCAAGAATATCGAGAGTATTTGTGTTTGTGAAATGAAATGAAATGACACATTCGAAACACGTACCGTAGGTTATTTACCTATTTTGATTTAAGAGAAGGAAAGTTTATGGGGCCACTCGTAGCCTCGTAGGTAAAGTCATTGTACCTAATATAGGTATATTTTTTTCATTTAAAAAGTTAAAAATGGCTAAAAATTGATTTTTATACATTTTCATTTTGAAGTAAAAGCATTTTTAACTCTACTAAATGGTCTTAGCTCACCATTCTTATCGCAAATTCGTCACAAATGACTAAAGTTAATACTTCGATGATTGATCAAAATAATAATATTAGTAGAATTCGAATTTTGATCAGTTGAAACGATGATTCATTCATGGTTAATTCTTGATTTCAAAATGAAAATTCCCTATTCGTCCATTTGAAATTCCCAAAATTTAACAGGGATGGAAAACTAAAACTGAAAACAGAAACTGAAAAAAAGGTATGGAAAACTGAATTAATTTCAGTTTCAGTTTTCAGTTTCAGTTTTCATTTTTTTTACTTCAATTTTTTTTATTTTCTATAGAAAATAAATTAAATTTAATAAATCATGTTGTGCATTGTATCAAAGAACTATAATATTGACATTTTGTACGATCATTTTGAGTGAAAAAACAAATAAAAATTATGATTATCAATCATAAAACCGTGAATTTAACACTTTGTACGATCATTCATACAGATTCAGCATCAATCATCACAAAAAAGAAAAAAATGAAACTGAAACCAATAACCTTTTCAGTTTCAATTTCCAGTTTTCAGTTTCAGTTTTCAGTTTTAGTTTCAGTCTCAAAAATCATTTCAGTTTTCAGTTTTTGGTTTTCAGTTTCAGTTTCACATTTCAGAAACTGAAACTGGAAATTGAAACTGAAAAGGTTATTGGTTTCAGTTTCAGTTTTTTTAATCATCCTAAACGCCAAATTATTGTCGATTCTTGTTTCGTTTCAACGTAAGGGATGGGATGGAAAACTGAAACCGATAAAACTGGAAATTGAAATGATTTTTCGAGACCGAAACTGAATCTGAAAAATCCAAAACTGAAACTGAATTCTGAAATGCTCAAAACTGAAACCCCCAAAACTGAAAATTAAAAACCGAAACTGAAACTGAAATTATTTCAGTTTTCCATCCCTGAAATTTAAAACGCGAAAAAGTTAGTAAAATTGAATACTGAAAGCATAAAGTTGATAGTTATAATTAATGAAGAATGATTGATGATAAGTGATAACAGAAAAGGAATAATGTCAGGAGCAGGGATGGGCAAGATCATCTTCAAAATCCTTGAAAAAATCATGATTTTAAATTTAAAATCATTAAAATCATTTTTCAAAAAATAATTTTAAAACATAATTCAAAACAGTGTTGCAAAACCGAAACTCAAACTGAAACCAAAACCGAAAAAAACGAAACTGTAATGGAAAAACCGAAGCTGAGACTGAAATGTGAAAACCGAAAACTGAAAACCAAAACTGAAATTATTTCGGTTTCAGTTTTTAAGGTTTTTATCTCTTTTTTCAACGTACGTAATTCAATTGAAATTTAAAAAAAAATGAAAAAACTCAATTTGTTTTCAATTTTTTCTGAAAAAAATGTGATTAACCTGCATTAAATACAGTTGTAAACTAGTTTTCAGAAACTGAAAACTGAAAACCGAAACTGAAATCGAAACTGAAACGTAAAAACCGAAACTGAAATATTTAGGTTTTCCCAACACTGAGTTAAAATGAAGATTTTTTGGTGTAAACAAATCATTAAGATCATCAATTTCAAAAAATGTTCAAAATTTGAGTATTCTGTTCTTTAAACCATTTCTTTGAAAAATGAAGTGAAATTTTCTAAAAAATTAATTTTTCATTTTTCAAAGAAATGGTTCAAACTTCAAAGCAGAGATGAGCAAGATTCATTCCAAGAGGATCTAAGATCCTAAGAGTAAGATCCTTTTTTCAAAAAGGATCTTAGATCAGAATCCGAAATTCGGATCTTTTTATTAAAAAAAAGACCCTCAATGACTCACGCTTATTAATTTTAATTTTAATCAGGGCTGTAAGACTGGTTAATTTTTACAAATTATCAAATAAAAATGTTTTCGATGCAAAGAAAGGATCTGGATCTTGAGGATTTTTTTTTAATTAAAAAATTCAAAATTCAAAAATCCGATAAAAGAGGATCAAGATCCTTTTCAAAAAGATCTTAGATCCAGATCCAAGATCCGGATTTTGAGGATTTTTTTGTGTCAATGGTCTTGCCCATCTCTGGTTCAAAGAAAGAAGAAACTCAAATTTTGAAAAATTTTTACGAGTAATGATCAATGATCATAGTCACAACTCACAAGAGTGAAGAGACACGAATTATGGCAAATTGGGAATAAAAAAAGGCACTTTCGAATCATTTCTGCATAAAATGATCAATTGATTTTACATCATCACATTCAATGATTAAAATCATTCATTTTATTGATCTATATATAATCTTATTTGTAAAATGATCTTGGTCTTGCCCATCCCTGGTTAGGAGTTAGAAAGAATTAATTAGAATTCTGCAGGTGAGAATTTCTAGAGTTCGTTTCAGCTTTGAGACTGAGTGATCGTCTTTTTCAACGTGATTGGTTTATTCTTACCAAGTTATCATAGAATGCGTGTTTTAAGTGGACAAATGAACTCAGAAATTCTTCAACATGATTGGTTTATTCTTATCATAAACAAATGAGATTGGCTCAAACTCAAAAATATGGAGAATAATGCGATTTGCTTGTCCATTCTCAAATGAAACAGACTACTGATAGTCTTCATCATTTTTTCATTATTTTATGTGTTTACGATTCAGAGACAATTTTAAAAATAGTTTTTATCATCCAAATCTCTTATAGTAATGTGGTTTTTATGCTGTCATCAATCTTTTGACGAATCTTACCGGCCGATGAAACACAGTTTAAAGGTGTATGTATAGAGTCTACGTACTTACTCGTACAATTATGATTCATATTGTAGATAAAAAACTGATTTATTGAAATACGAATTATGATTCATATTGTTTGGGTATCTACGTAAACCTATCTACATATACTCATCCCCAAAATTGTTTCAATGTTCCTGAAAACAAACGCTTACCTCAAATGAGCATAACTATGCTTATCAAACTTCCTTATCTTACAAGAAATCTCAAAGAACTAATAAAAGGGATTTCAATTGTACCAAAATATAGAATTAATTGGGAAAGTCCCTTTTATATTTGCAATATCAAAACTAATAAAACCCCTCATTTCTTCTTTTACAGTCATTGCAGTCGAAAACGGTTGCTTCACGTCGAACGGAACGCCAGGAATTTGTAAAACCCAACAACAATGCACCGCTTCGCAATCATCATCCGGCGCCAGTTCTTCAAAAAATGAATTGTTTTCGGAAACATGCCGTATTGAAAACGACGGCACCCCTGTAGTATGCTGCATTCTAAACGCAGACTCCGATCAAAAGGACTCGACCACATTCACACAAGAAGATGGCGACACATACACCTACGTCGAACAAGACTCGTCTGGATCTACACAAAACTCATCCAAGCAATCGAACGCCAGCGACATCGAAAGTAGATTTTTCAACGGTCCTAGGAAAAGGCAATACTACAACTATAACGTGATTCCGCAATACGAACCGATATCTTACAACGACGTGTACTCGTATCAAAATAAAAAACCCAACGACGTAAACAATGTTCAGAATTATAACAGTTTCGCTTTCGAATCACCGGTTAATCAACCTAATCAGTATAAACCTAGTAATAATAATATCAATTATAACTCGTATAATACTCCTTCACGTAATCCTACGAGCAGACCTGCGACAGCGAACAATAACCCTCAGACATGGCAATCGTCGCAGAGTTATTCGCAACAGGCCACTCGTCGACCTACTGTACAACAATCGGATGTGATATTTAAACAAACTGGTAGCGGAAGTAGCAGATTATCGACGGTGACAAATCGTTATAATCCGAGTGTGGATTATTGGAGTACGGCTCAGACTACTAGAAGATATGATATTCAACCGGTTTGGGGTGAAGTTGCTGAGTCGACTACCACCACGAGGGTTATTCGTACACCTAGACCTACCGAATCTTATCAGAGTAATCAGAATCAAAATGTGTATCGACCTACGCAAAATCAGAATCAAAATAACCAAAATCAAAATCAATACAATCAAAACCAGAATCAAAATAACCAAAATCAGAATCAATATAATCCAAACCAGAATCAAAATAATCAGAATCAGAACCAAAATAATCAAAATCAAAACACCAATCGACCAACTCAAACGCAACAAAGACGAATTAGCGAACAAAGTAAGTAAAACCACATTGCTTCAGCTATTTGATAGCGCCGGTGTTTACTCGGCTTGTATTATAATTTGTGGCGACTTACGAGGTTTAAAAGTATCAATTATTAATTAGAGTTGATACCTGTGGTACGCGTAAGTTTTTGTTCGAAGCTCGCGAACCGGTTATTAGCATATAAATATAGCCAATGCTGATGGTACGTAATACAGCTACCTATTAAACGATTTAACGATAACTACGACTATCGTTCGTACCATGGTTTAATAGCTTTCTTTTAGCTTTGACTATGCTAATTGCTGCGAAGGTGTTTAATAATCTTCTATCTTCTATGTACCTTTGGTACAAACACCTACCTACATTCTTACAGCCTTCCTTTGTTCGTGCTAACCAAAAATCTGAAAAATTTGTCCCACCGAAGTCAGTAGTCGCCTAGTTATAGATTATGTTTCTCACCTCACTTCATAGAGACGTCCTTCCTTCACCTTGCCATCAATGAAATTGCAAAATTATTCACCGTGGTAATTTAATGCAACCATACTTACGTCGACTCATTCTCAATAACCATACTTAACAAATTTTTAATTCAAATTACTTGTAAGTTGTAACTTATGTTTATGAATATCGAGTAAAAATTCCCGATTTATGATCTTCGTATTGTACCATAACTCTTCCTTGTGCGTTCTCCCTCCCCGGTTCAAAATTATAGCCAGGTTGAAGGATGGAAAAGCTATTGAATTTTTCCAAGGCGATTATACCGCCATGTTGTAATTTAAGAGGTGGGTTTTATTGCCTGGGGTGATTAGTAGAATTATGCGAATTCTATTTTGAGCTGTTGCCAGACAAATTCACTTTTTTTGCGTATGTCGTCTGTCGTGTAGACGAGCTACTGGTATTAGGTGATGATAAACTTGTCTCATTTATCGCATTTGAAAATCAGGTGTACGAGTAACGGGAAAAATCTGAAATGATTTACAAGGATTCGTCTAAACCTTGTGGGTTTCTTCGAACGAGGTTTCGATTGAAAAAATATGAAGGCTTTTAAGAAGAAAAATTCTGTGATGGTTCGGTTTCCAAGTTTTTGGTAGATTCTTGGAAGTTGGAATTCTGAAAAATTCAAATGATTTTATAGCTTAGACTGATAATTTTCACGTTAAGCATTCGGTTTAATTTTTGTACTCATTTTCTAAACTCCCCTCCTACCTAATTCTACTCTAGTTCAACTATTTCATCATCTTTCCATCTCAAAACAATAAAAAAAACTAGTCAACATCTCCATAAAATGATCTATTATTTCAGCTTGGTAGTAATTTTCAAGTAATTTACCACGTGCCCGAGATTTTCACATTTTCCTATTATCTATTTTTACAGAATGTAACGAATACTCGAAAATTGTCACGCAAAAAGTTTCCGCCGTTCCACTCTCTATTAATTCTCAAGTTGCAACCGTAGAAGTCGTCGATTGTCCGAACGAAGCTCTTGATTTGATTGTTGGTGGTATCAAAGCGACCTTAGGAGAATTTCCTCACATGGTAAATGAACTATTTCTTTTTTTCAGTCTGAGTTTGAATTATATTCAGAAATTTTCCTTGCAAGTGCAGGGTGTTTCAAAGCTAATGTCCATCCTTCCATTGAATAAATAGGCAACAGCGGGTTTGTTTGATTACCCTTGGAATTGAAGGGGCAATGATAGTCTCATTCAAAAAAGTCCCAAAACAAGGAATTTATGCTTTTGCTAAAGAATTTTTCAAGCCCTTAAAATCGTGATATTTGAAATTTCCTTAAAATTTTCCAAGTTCAAAAAGTCATTTGAATTCTGAAAAATTTTCCAAATCCAAAAAACTCAGACAGATTATCTAAAATTCAGCGTTAGATAAAAAGCTGTCTAATAAAATGTCTGATTTGAACTTTCTTGAAATTTTTTCTCCGTAACGTTGAAATTTTTCAAGTTCAAAAATTAATTTGAGATCTTAAAAATTTTCCAAGTCTAAAAAAGTCTGACAAAATGTCAGAAAGTCAGCATAATATCTGAAATGTTCCAAATTCAAGAAGTCTGCCTGACAAAATATCGAAAAGTTACTCTGATTTCTAAAATGTTCCAAGTTCAGAAAGTCTTCATTGTTTGTCTGAAAAAAATGTCTAGAAGTCAGAATTATCTCTGAAATTTTCCAAGTCCAAAAAGTTGATAGAAATCTGACAATTTTTCAAAGTCCAAAAAAGTCGGACAAAATATCTAAAAGTGACTTTCTCAGTTCAAAAACTTGAAAAATCAACGTAATCTCTGAAATTTTCAAAGTCCAAAAAGCCAGTGAAAATGTCTAAAAGTCAATTTTTTAAGTTCAAAAACTCTAAAAGTCAGCATTATCTCCGAAATTTTCGAAGTCCAAAAATGTCTAAAAGTAATCGTCCAGGAATTTCGTCAGGTTTTTTTCGGAATTATTATCCACGACAAATCAAAAATAATGAACAAGATTCAGGGATGGAAAATCTAAACTGAAACTGAAACCGATAAAACTGAAAACTGAAAAATCCAAAATTGTAATTGAAAAGTGAAACTGAAAGTGAAAACTGGAAATTGAATCTGAAAAAATTATTGGTTTCAGTTTCAGTTTTTTTTATTATTGTTTCAAATGCCATTTCTTGATTTGTTTCAACGTCACGTTTGGTCAGGGATGGAAAAAAGAAAAGCGAAGTGAAACTAAAACTAAGATGGAAAAATCTGAAATTGAAAAATAAAACTGAAACTGAAATGCTTAAAACTGAACTAAAACTGAAAATTGAAATCCTTGAAAGTGAAACTGAAATGACAGAAAACTGAAACGATAAAACTGAAATTAAATGGTTTGGTTTTGCACCAGCGTTTAGTGTTGGCAAAACCACTGAAACCGAAACCAAAAAAAAACTGAAACTGAAATGAAAAAATTGAAACTGAAACTTGAAAACTGAAAACCGAAAACTGATAACTGAAACCGTTTCGGTTTCAGTTTTTGATTTTTTTACCCTTTTTTTATACGTGATAAACAGTCTAAAATCAAAGAAATTTGTACGTAAAATTCGGAGTTGAAAAAATTTCAGTTCAAAAAATTTGGAGTTCGAAAAATTTCCAAAAAATTTCAATGTCCAAAAAATTCCAGTCCATAAAAAATTTCAATGTCCAAAAAATTTCAATGTCCGAAAAATTCGGAAAAATAATGCCAGCTGACAAACACAATGTTACGAAAAAATGCAAAATTCAATTAAAATTTTCAACAAAAAAAATGAAAAAACTCATTTTGTTTTCAACGTTTCCTGAAAAAAATGTGATTAACCTGCATAAAAACAGTTTAAAAACTAGTTTTCAAAAACTGAAAACTGAAAACCGATAACCGAAACTGAAAACTGAAAACTGAAATATTTCGGTTTTTCCAACACTGGATTAACCTGCTTAAAAACAGTTAAAAACTAGTTTTCGAAAACTGAAAACTGAAAACCGAAACTGAAATGTAAAAACCGGAAAATTTCAGTTTTTCCAACACTGCCAGCGTTGCCAATCGGGAATCGAAACAATCATTTTTGGAAGAAAAAAAAGAATCATTAAAAATTACTTAACGAATTTTCAATTTTTTACGTAGTTTTCGGTAATTTACGGTAATTATAGAGTAATTTCCTGTAATTACTTGATAATCACACAAATATGAGGAAATTTTGACCAGAACTAGGAAAACAGAAACTGAAACTGAAATGACAAAAAACTGAAACTGACGTAACTTTTGGTGATTTTCGGTAATTTTAAAGTAATTTCCTGTAATTACTTGATAATCACACAAATATGAGAAAATTTTGACCAGAGCTAGGAAAACTGAAACTGAAACTGAAATGACAAGATAACCGAAACTGAAACTAAAAACTGTAACTGAAATGATTTCAGTTTCCTAGCCCTGCTGAAAAGTGAAACTGAAACGATAGAACTGAAAACTGAAATGATTTTTCAAGACTGAAACCAGTGTTGGAAAAACTGAAATATTTCAGTTTCGGTTTTCCGTTTTAACATTTTAGTTTCGATTTTCAATTTCAGCTTTCGATTTTTGGTTTTTACGTTTCAGTTTTAGTTTCAATTTTCGGTTTTCAGTTTTCATATTCTGAAAAGTGAAAACTAGTTTACAACTGTTTTTAATGCAGGTTAATCACATTTTTTTCAAAAAAAGTTGAAAATAAAATAAGTTTTTTAAATTTTTTTTGAAAATTTCAATTGAATTACGTTAATAAGAGGTAAAAAAAAATTGAAAACTGAAACTGAAATAATTTCAGTTTCAGTTTTCAATTTTCAGTTTCGGGTTTTCCATTACGGTCTCGGTTTCAGTTTCAGTTTCGGTTTCGGTTTCGGTTTCGGTTTTTCCAATACTGACTGAAACTAAAAAATCCAAAACTGAAACTATAACTGAAATCTTTGAAACTGAAACTGAAATCATTTCAGTTTTCCATCCCTGATTCCCTGTAAAAATTTGAAAAGATTTTTTCAAAAATCAAAAAATCAGAATATAAAGTGAAAAATATTTTTTCATATTTTAACTTTATATTCAATTTTGAAAAAAATTTCGTTATTTCGTTTTGTTGTTTTCATTTCTTCGGTTTTTGTTCATTTGAGGTTTCGTTATTTTTTTTCATAGCTTTTCACAACTCTGCTCGTATATTGAAGGCTCTACATCGATTCAACAACTTCAAGTGTTCATAACTCCTTCAATATGTGAGATAGGCGAATTTTGTACATAACTAATTTTATAGCACTTGATTAAATGTATAAAATAAGTCATGTACAAATTTTGCCTATCTCACATATTTAAGGCGCTACGACATTTTAAAAACCCACCACCATTTCTCATTTCATTCTTTTTCTTCCAAAAACCTCTCTTACACGGTATTTAACATCTCCCTTGGATTATTTCAGGCTGCTTTAGGTTTCCGAAGAGGCTCAGCAACCGAATACAGTTGTGGCGGTACATTAATCAGCGAAGAGCACATTTTGACAGCTGCTCATTGTATTAAAAGTGCACTGTAAGTACAATAAACTCATACCCAAAGGTTCAAGTTAGGGTACTAGTAATTAACATACAAAAAAACTTAATTTATTCCATGTTTTCAACAGAGGAGACCCGATACACGTTAAACTGGGCGATTTGAATTTGGAAAAAGAAGACGACGGAGCAGAACCGCAAATTATAGGCATTCAACAGATATTCGTTCATCCTCGTTACAAACATCCTCAACTATATCACGACATAGCTGTAATAAAATTAAGTCGCAGAGTTTATTTCAATAAATTGCTTAGACCAGCTTGTTTGTATCCGGTTAGTGATATCACCTCGCAGAAAGCAATAGCCACCGGATGGGGGTCGACGAATTACGGTAGGTGGAGAAGTTGACCGTTGACACGACGCGTGTTCGCTTCTTTTTTTATATTACATTACATGTTGCGAATGGGAAAAACGTTTATTATTTTTTACGCAGGTGAAACGTCTAGCGATGATTTACTCAAGGTGGTTTTAAATATAATCGATAATAAACAATGCAATTCTTTATACGGCACTGATACCAAGCTAAAGAATGGAATTACCAACGATATGGTATGTGCCGGAGAACTATCCGGTAAACGAGATACGTGCCAAGTATGTAATTTATTGGTACGATTTATCGAGGTGTGGTATTCGTTTGATAACATTTTCAATATTTGTTTATAGGGAGACTCAGGTGGACCGTTGCAAATTACGTCTCCGACTCATAAATGCGTATATTACGTTATTGGAATAACGTCGTTCGGACGATCGTGCGGTGTTCCGAATTCAGCCGGTATTTATACCAGAGTATCGCAATATATCGATTGGATTGAAAGCGTTGTTTGGAACTAATGAACTAATTTTTGTATAAAAAAAATACCTCTTTGCTTTTTCTCCTACGAGGAGAAAAAGAATCCGGCTCGGATTTGTACATTTTTAATCAGTTGTTAATTTTTTTTACTTTAAAGCATTTCAAAACTAAAGCTAGTCATTATTAACTTTAGTTGTTTAAATTATTGTACGTACGTGTTAAATTCAACTTTTTATTTATCTGTGCCATTTTTGTAATAATAAAAAATTAAACAAAAAAAAAATAATAAAAGAATTTCGTAAAACGAACCTTTCGTGACTAGATCAATTGAGCAGCTGATTTTCATACAGCATTACTGATGTTTAAGATGGAAGAAATTTCTCCACTCGGATTCGGTGGAATTTGTATTAGTCCAAATAATCCCATCGCCGAATGGCTGGTGGGCCGAGGGGAACAAAACGTGTCTCCACGACCTGTGCGTTACAAAGTAATACATATTCAATTGAGGAAAGATTCGACGATAAAATTAACCGGCGGATAGTTGCTCACCTTCCAGATCCGTTCTTAATGCCAAGGAAAATCGTCCAATTTTTATACATTCCGAAATCGTAAGGATTTACATAAACCTGAAACATTACACCGATTCGATTACTACGTCACAGATGGCGAACACCAAACGAAAATATTCACCTTGTTTCGAGCCGCGTATTTTTTACGTTCGGATTCGTTGATATGCTTTTCGATGCTCGTTTCGCCTTTAGAAATCATTTTGAAATGATTCACCAATAATGTACCGATAGCTATCGCTACTCCTGGAATGAAAAATAAAAGCATTAAAAACACATATTTTGACCTTGCCGAGTGAAATTTTTTTCGCAAAGATGTAAACAACCTAAACAAATAACCGCGGTAAACAAGATAGCTCGACGTCTCAACGATTTATACTTTTCTTCGGAAATCACCGTATCACTTTCGGCCCGAGTAGGTTCTACGACCCATTTGTCCTGTTAGCAAAATATTCCATTAATTAATATGCGCTTTTAGAAATAGCGTTTTAACCGCAACATAAGAAATTACCAAAACCGCAAGACTCACTTTAGGTAAAGAGGTGTTCACTTGGACCGGATAACCGTATAATTCTTGTTCTTCGCCGGAGGACATGTAATTCAACCAAACCTCTTTATACGCGATTTCTATTCCGAATGTGATGAGAAATAGTACGCTTAATTCGATATATGCCATGAACATGAAGAAGTATCGACGGTTGAAATGGCCGACGCAGTTGTTCAACCAGGCTTTGAGAATAGTTTAAGGAAAATCAGCGATATAATATTAATTAATCAATGTACGAAATCGTAAGGTTTAAGATTTGGATTGAAATCATTCTTAAGCACGATTCAAAGGATACGACAATGATGATCCATTTGTAAAATACAAAGATTGCACACGGAGCAATGATGGGTACGATGAGGTTTCGGTTGTATACATTTTTTACAAATACTAGCGACGAATTCGAAAAAAGTGTTCTGCAACAAGCACAATATTACAAAAAAATGATAAAATAGTAAGACAACTGGAGAAAATAAAAAAAAGGTTCACTCGTACCTCAGGAGGGCATCCAGGATCACACACGATCCCCATATAATAATGAAAACCACAATTTATCATCAACCAGTTACCAAATATCAGCAATGCTACTGCAGTCGTAGGACTTTTTTCCCACCAAAAAGGTAATCCAATCCAGTAACTGATTGCTGTTATGCAACTCATCAACAAACAACATAACACGACGAAGCTCTATAAATGAGAAAATTAATTAAATGGTGTATATTTTGTGCAGAAGATTTGTAAAAAAGCATTACTTTTCCAAGTTTTCCGGCATAGTTATCAATAAACCAGAATATTGGCGATAAAGCAACATCGAACACGTAATCCCAGTTGCATTGTTCATTGTAGAATAAACTACCGATGTATATTCTAATTATATCCTTCTTGTTAGCAATCCAAGCTCTGAAACTAAGACCAATACTTGATTAGAATAAGTATTACTAAAAATATAGAGCAAAACGAACGAAATATTCGAACAAATACTTTATCATCTTGATTTGAAAATTTTTCCGGTGGATTGAACCGACTCAACATCGTGAATTTATAAGCTACATTGATCGAAATACTTCGTTACATTTTAGTTTAGAGACATTAAAGAGTGTAATTAACAATTCAGAAGCGATAAACATTTAAAAAATTGGTCAAAATTCAATTTTTCCAACATTTTTATGAGTTTTTTTCCATTTCCAGTTGAGATTTTTCAATTTTCAAAAAAAACGAAATTTTATTTTTTTGGCTTTTGTTTTGAACGATTTTTGGCAGCATTTCCTATTTTTTCAAAATTAATGCTGCCTGGTTGGCAAATTCAAGCCAAAAACTACGCAACAAAATTTTGTTGATGACGCGTTTAGTTTACAAACACAAAAACGTAAACAAGTCCACGAAACCGCGTTTAATTTGAAAAAATGCCTAATTATGTGTTTCTAATTGATTTACGTGGATTTTTTATTTGAAATGCATCGTTATACTCATATAATTTCGATTTTTCCTCCTTCTAACGAATAATTGTGCTATTTCGAGATCTCACATCGCTTCAACGCCATGGTTACTACACGTTCCAAGTCGTCGAGAATTACCTCCGAAACGACCGTTAATGATACCTTACAAAGTTCCAACAAATCTGTAATTTCTAAATCAAAAAAAGCCAAAAGTACTGATTCGAATAATAAATATTCTCAGTGCATAATTTTTTTCTCTCTTTTGCTCGACCTCGTCGCATTTACTATAATTCTTCCTATATTTCCTCGATTGTTGAATTATTATCATGAAAACGATTCGAAAAATGGATTGTATTCGTATCTGAATGGGAAAGTTCTTCAGTTCCAGAACGTTACCGGTATTCCGGAGAAGTTCAACGTTGTATTATTTGGAGGTTTGTAAGAAAACTTCGACGTTAATGAATATAATGTACATTTTAATTTATTGTGTGATTTTTTCTCTTAGGTGTACTCGGTTCGTTATTCTCCTTTCTACAGTTTTTAGCTTCGCCGATCGTGGGAGCATTTTCGGATGTATATGGCCGTAAAATTATTATATTATTGTATTTGGTGAGTTGAAAACTGACCTAGTGTATTTTTAAAGCTGTAAAAATATTAATTTTTTCGTTCAATTTAGGTCGGTCTGGGTGCATCGTATTTTTTATGGTCAATATCCACCACATTCTTGCTATTCGTTATATCCAGAATAATCGCCGGTATAAGTAAAGGAAATTTAAGTCTATCGATGGCAGCAATGACTGATATTTCTTCGTCAGAAGATCGTGCATCAGGAATGGTAATAAAAAATTAAATAAATTATACAATTGGTCCAAATACTGATTTGTGTGTGTCTTAGGCACTAATCGGTAGCGCATTTTCTATCGGATTTACATGCGGACCTGTAATCGGTGTTCTATTCACCGATCAAATTTCCCTCCAGCCGCAAGAAATGTATTATTTCAAACCAGCTCTCATCGCATTCGGTTTCATCGTTGCGGATATTCTATTCGTACTTTTCTGTTTCAAAGAAACTCTACCCCAGGTTAGCGACAAATGGTTAAATGTTGATCCATGTTTCCATTGTTAACTGGTTTTATTTTTTTGCTTTTTCAGCAAAAACGACTGAAATCTGTTGTAGACAGTTTACGACAAGCTTTCAGTTTCATTAATCCCAAAGATATATTTCTGTTTACACTCCTAAAAGGAGTTCCTGCGAAAGGTAACGATTCGTTGTATTCATTATAGTAATTTTTTCTGTATTTAATATCGTATTTTTTCTCCTCCAGATGTGAAGTTTCTGAGAAAGCTGGGATTTATCTACTTCTTTTATTTGTTTATTTATTCCGGATTGGAATTTACGCTGACTTTTCTATTATATCGTGAGTTTGATATGGAACCGAAGGACGTAGGTTATATATTTTGCGGTATCGGGATCACGATGGCTGCTCTGCAGGGAGGGTTTGTTCGTAAAATTCCCTCCGAATCTATTCGAACATTTGCATTGCTAGTAAGTGAGATTATTCGTAGATGGAATCCAATTGGGCGAATAATCGAATACGATTTTTTTCAGGGATTACTTCTAACTATTCCTTCATTCTTTTTCGTTGGCTTGGCTCAGAAAAACAAATATTTATTGTTGTTCGGTGTATTCCTTTATTCAGTCGGTGAGTGAAGTATTCCTTCATTTTTGAGCATTTTTATACGTTTTTTATTCAAATTTGAACGATTTTTCGCAGCTACGTCGTTTGTAGTTCCATGTATGACTACTTTGGTATCGAATTATGGTACAGCTTCTCAGAAAGGAACCGTGTTGGGTATTTTCAGATCTTTAGGATCCTTAGGCAGAGCTCTGGGTCCGGTTACAACGTCGATAGGTAATGATTATTTCCCTCGATGAAAAAAGTCAAATGAAGAAATGTTTTTATAGAATGAATTCGTTTGTAATTGAAAAATGGTCTTTTGTTTTACAGCTTATTGGAGTTTTGGATCGAGGATAACGTATTGTGTCGGCGGTGCGCTGTTATTCATCCCTTGGTGTTTAATGCAGTTTATGCCTAAGAAAAAAACGTAATCTTGCCCACTGCGTGTTAGAATTAATTGCATTTTCCTTCCTATTTTTAACTTAATTTATCTTGACCATAATTAAGGGACTTGAAATTCGAAACGATGGCATCGCAATTGTTAATAGCTTCTAAAATACTAATTATTCGTGACATTTTGCATGATCACAGTACGTTGAAATAAGAAACTGGTTCTTATCTCAGTTTGAAGATTAAAATCCGAAGATTGTTGACTATGATTCATCTGGAAAGTTGAAATTCATTGTGGACGTAGAATTGGTCTTAAATTATGCGGTATTCTGGCTTGAATTTTTCAAACGTACAAACTTCAAAGGAATGTCTGATAATTGAAAAAACGTGTAAAATTGGTTTCGTACATTTTCGTATTGTAGATAAGAGAGTTCATAGTTAATTAAAGAAGAAAAAAACAATCAAATAACGAATCAAAGTTGGCAATTTTCACGTTTCTTGTATTCTACTGACCAAAGTGCACTTATGATTAGTATTTTGAACCTTTCAAAGAACAAAATTCATACTTCTCTCAGCAATCGAATTCAATTTGATAAACCGATCGTTTTTTCGTAATAAAATTTTACCACAGAATTTAAAGATTAAAAATAGATCTCTGTCTTTTAATTATACCTACTTTTAAGGCCTTTTCTCCTTAATTATGGATTGTATTTTTGTATATTTATTAATATCGTAAGAATGTTGTGATATGGCCGAATAATGTGCCTTAATCATGTGAATATCACTTAATCAAACAATAACTTAATTTTTAGTTGTAAAGAAACGAAGTATTAAGAAAAATTTTATCATTTGACGTCAATTTTTCGATAAATTTGTATTATTTTATTTGTGTGTTGCATATTTATTTTTTTACGTAGGATTTCATTTTAGACTAATTGGAGCGTTGCTAAAAAAAAAAGTTGATGAAATCTTCGTTCGTTGAATTTATCAAAGTACGTAATATTGTATTTTTTAGAAAAGTCAACGAAACGAAGTTTTTTGCTCCTCTTCCCGCCAGTGTTATATCCTGAGCTTCGCTTCGAGTACATGATATCAGATGTTTTGATTGGTTTTACGGTATAAAGTGTAATTTATTGTTGTTATTGTTTTCTGCAAAAATTGTTCTTATACAGTATCCTAGGAGAGTGTAAATATTACGATTTCAAAACATAATTGTCTTGCTAAGATTCCAAATTAAGTTTATAAGTACTAAGTACTTTAGTCGATAATTTACGTTTTAATTCACTCATCACAATACTTCCTACGTAATAATTTTTAAGTTAGTACTTAATAAGAATGTCCTATTTTTGATTCTTTTTTTGATAAAAACATCTTTTAATTCCGGTGATTGATTGTTCACGTTGTATTTTATATTCAAAATAAATCAATTTTTTTGTATGTGAATAGTTTTGAAATACTGTTCGAGATTCGGAAATTTTTTCTCAACTTTAATTGATTACATTTGGTTGTTTGGTCAACATCCATGTCAAAAAATGTTGAAATTCAATCTCCTGGGAAACATATATCTCACTGCTGATAAATTCTCTCAACTGATAGTCTGATAATACAGTCGCAAATGGAACTTGCGTGCGCATGAATGGTTTAAAGCAATTTTATGATTGATTTGTAATCTACGACGTATTTTTCAAAAAATGAGCTGGGGTTCCATTTTTTCAAGGCCTCCTTTTTTCCAAGGGTCCATCCCCTTTTTCAAGAAATCTTTCTATCTCTCTACCTAAAGCCTTAATTGAAAAAATTTTCAAACAAAAATTATTCATCATAAGCCTGTGAATAATTTTGGTTATATGAAAAATTTCGATCGGACCCCTTCTTCCCCGCCAATTATGCAAATTATCATTTCAAAATGAGTGTAAAATTCTGTTTTTCACGTTTTACATCAAAATTATGCGAAATAGAATACTTTTTGAAATAACAAAAGTTGTTCCGAATCATAAAAAAAGCACGTGTACCAAAAATCACACCCCCTCATCCGAGGGTCCAACCCCTCCCCCTTTCAAAAATTGAAAACTTTTTCAAACAGAAGTTTTGCATCTTAACCCTGCAAATATTTTTGATCATTGGGAAATTTTCAATCCGACCGTTCCCTCTCCTACAATTTTGCATAATAAGTATGAAAATTAGTCAAATCAGCCTCGAAAACATTTTTTCATATTTTACATGAAAAGTTACGGTACATATTTCATATTTGACCATAATCAAATGAATGAGAGTTGTTTAGACTCATGTAGGGAGTCCATACACCAGAAGCAAGTAACATTGCATTCCCTCTTGCACTACCCCCTCCACCAAAAATGCAACCCTCGTCTTCATACAAAATGAAAATAAAATACTTGATGTTCACTTCATGTTCATGAGAAAAGAAACAAAATAAAACCGCAGATTTTTATACATTTTGTTTGACTTCAAATAAAAAATACTCAAAAGCATATCTCATGTTTTATGCTTTCATACTTCATAGGTAGCATGGAAACAGAACCAACCAGTGGGTCCAGGGGTCCCTGAAGAGGCTCGAAGAGTCAAGTTTTTTCAATTTATTTTTTATTCAACGTGATTTGGGGTAATTGTAAACAGATGCGTTTTTCAATCACGTTTTCTTTTACTTAGGCGAGTATATCATCAGAACGAATCAAGATATTTCAAATTTCTGTTTTTCATTTCAAAGGGCACTGTATAAGCTATCATTTGAGACCAGAATAGTAACCAACAACTTTTCTTTGAAAATTTTTTCAATTGGACCCCTCCTCTTGATTTTGAATTTCAAGCATCTACGTTGTATCGTGATTGGAGGGGAGAGGGGGGATCCAATCAAAATTTTTGTAATAATTAAATTTATTTCTCGTACCTTTATCTAGAACATTTGTTTGAAAATTTTTCAATTAGACCCCTACCTCCCTCAATTTTGAATATCAATTGTATCTATGTGTGGTATCAAGCGAAATTGGAGGGGAGAGAAGGGTCCAATCGAAATTTTTGTAAGAACCAAAATTATTTCTAGGACCTAAATCTACAACTTTTGTTTGAAAAATTTTTCGATTAGACCCCTCCCTCCCCCAATT